>JARGCV010000057.1:0-145000 GCA_034064705.1 Bothrops alternatus
CATGAGGCAACTGAGTTTATACCCACTAAACTGGATTTGCATGGCTTATTGAACGAACCAATTATTCTCTTGCAAATCTGCAAGAGCTGTTTTTTTTTCACTATAAAAATTCTTTTATTAAAACAATCAACATTGAACATAAAAACATATTATGCAGCAATCATCATGGCACCTGATATACAACACTAAGTATTAGTCTTTGGAAACGTCTGAATTAGTAGGCCTTTTTCCCCTCCTCGCGTCTAGCCTCAACTATACTCCTGTTACACTTTATTTGTTTAATGTGATCAACATTAAGCATAAGATCCTATTGCTAAGCAATCATCCTAGAACATAGCATACAACATTAGGTATTAATCTTTGTAAACATCTGTTTTAGTAAACGTTCTTCCCTCCTCCCTTCCATCTTTAAGTATACTCCGAATACATTTTGTTTGATTGGTGTTTCTCTTATATATGGTCTATCTACTGTATCTAGTCTATCGCATATTGTTCGTTTGCTCTTCTGAATTGACTTCATCCCATTACTAGTGCAATCTTTTATAGTCCCTAACCAGAGATCCTGAGGTAAAAGTTTCATATCCTGAGGCAGAGATTCAGTCTGCTTTAACAATATTAAAGCAAACAACATTAGTCATAAGGTTATGTTAAGAGGCATTAGTTATAGAACATATACATTCAACATTGGGTGTTAGTTTTGTAAACATTTGATTTGTTAACCCTTCTTCCCTCCTCCCATCGAGCCTCAGTTAAACGCCAGCTGCATTCTGTTTGATTGGTGTCTCTCTTGGATATAGTCTATCCACTGTTTCCAGTCCGTCAAAAATTGTTCATTGGAGCGATTTTTCAAGTATGCTGATATTTTCGCCATTTCCGCCAAATTTGTTACTTTCACAGTCCATTCTTCAATAGGCGGTATTTCCGGATTCTTCCAGTATTGTCCCACCAACAATCTTGCTGCTGTAATTAAGTTCAAAAATAAATTTGTCTCTGAGGTAGTGAAATCCTTTGTGATCCCTAACAGAAAAGCCTGAGGTAGAAATTCTATACGCTTTTTGAAAATAGTTTGGAGTGTCCACCATATCTTCCTCCAGAATGCTTTGATTTTTCTGCATGTCCACCATATGTGAAAGTAAGTATCCTCTCCGTCCCCGCACCTCCAGCATTTGGGCTGGGAGTCCGGGTAGATGAGTGATATTTTTTTCGGGTCTAGGTGCCATCTATAGAACATCTTGTAGAAGTTTTCCCTTAAGTGTTGCGATTTCGTGAATTCTACATTCCTCACCCAGATTTTCTCCCACATGTCCATGGTGATAGAGTGTCCGAAGTCTTGTGCCCACCTTATCATACAGTTCTTGACTAGCTCGGTTTCAGAGTCCATTTCTATCAGAATGCTGTACACTCGTTTGATGTGCCTGATCCCCTGTTCTCTAATCTGTTTAATTAGATTCTTGTCGGTCTGGGAGAAGCCCTTCTTCTTATCTTTACGCCACCTTGATTGCAGTTGTATATATGATAGCCAGGTACCTCCTATTCCTCTGTTTGCTAGCGTTGCTTGGGGTTTCAAGAGGAACCCATTTTCTTCTCCCAGTACAAGTTCACTGTAGGGCACCACTTCTTACCCTTGGGATGTGTTCATATCCCTTGTTGCGTGTCCGGGGATCGTCCAGATGGGTATCTTGTCGTGTAGGAGGTGCTTGTATTTCTTCCAGACCCATAACAATGGGATTCGTAGTGGGTTCTCCTTGAAGTTCCTGTCTGCCTTTTTGTCGTATACTAAGTATGCGTGCCAGCCGAATAGTAGACCATGCCCCTCGACATTCAGAATTCTATCATTTGTCATGTTGATCCAGTCACTCACCGCCACCAACGTTGCTGCATAGTAGTATAGCTTTAGATTAGGCATTTTGAGTCCCCCTCTCTTCCTTGCGTCTTGGATGATTTTTAGTTTCACCCTCGGTCTCTTGTCGTCCCAAATAAATCTGTTGATGCCCTTCTGCCAGTTGTCCAAGTCCGCATCCTTCTTGAGTATGGGTAGCATTTGAAAGAGAAATAAAAATCTGGGTAATACATTCATCTTTACTGTCGCTATCCTGCCGAGCAGGGACAGACGTAGTGATTTCCACCTTTCCTGGTCTGCTTGTATCTTATTCCACAGGACCTCGTAATTATTCTTGTATAATTTCGCATTTTTTGATTCTATCTCCACTCCTAGGTATTTGACTTTCTTGACTATTTCACAACCCGTTATTCTTTCCAGGTTCCGTTTTGCTTTGTTGTCTAGGTTTTTGACTAGCACCTTTGTTTTTGATATATTTACTTTGAAGCCTGACACCCTACCATAGTCCTCCATTATCTCCATCAATTTCCTTGCTGACTGTGCTGGTTGCGACATTGTCACCAGCAGGTCATCCGCAAAGGCACATAGTTTGTAGTCTTGCTGTTTAATCTGTATGCCCTGTACGTCCTCTGCCGCTCTTATCTTGTTCAGTAAAATTTCCAGTGTTAGGACAAATAGCAGGGGTGACAGCGGGCACCCCTGTCTCGTGCCTCTCTCTATGTTGAATGGGTCTGTTAGGTCTCCGTTCACAATGATCTGGCCTGTTTGTTTCTGGTAAACTGCCCTTATGGAGTTGAGAAACTGTGCTCCCATTTTCATCTTCTGGATCAGGTTCATCAGGAATGGCCAATTCAGTCTGTCGAAGGCTTTTTCTGCGTCCACAAACATAAGGGCGGCTGGTACCTGTTTGTGCCTGTCCAAGTACTCTCTTATGTTCAACAGCTGTCTCACATTTGTTTTCATCTGGCGTCCTTGTATAAATCCCCTTTGGTCTGGGTGTATTGTTCTTCGTAGTACAGTCATTAGTCTATCGGCCAGAATTTTTGTGAATATTTTGTAGTCCGTGTTAAGTAGTGAGATGGGTCTGTAGTTTGCGGGTTGTGTAGTATCTTTCCCCTTTGGGGATTAATGAAATATAGGCTGTTTTCCAGGATGGTGGAACTTGGCCTCCTTCTTGTATATTGACAAATAGCTGTCTAAGGGGTTCTAACATCTCTTCCTGGAGACACTTGTAATAAGTCGCTGTTATCCCATCCGTCCCTGGCGATTTTCCTGGTTTCAGCTGTTTGATCGCTGAGTGTATTTCCTCCTTTGTGATTGCGGCATTCAGGGCCTCTCTCTGTGTATCGGTGATTGCCTGTACCTTTTCGTTTTGTAGAAAAGTTTCTGTCTCTTTTTCCTGTGTCTTCTCCTCGGCGTATAGCTTCGAGTAGAATTCTGTGAAGGCTTTCTTAATGGTTACTTGTCGAAATTCCTCCTTGCCTTTATATTCTATCTTTTCAATTATGCGGGATTTCTGTTTCTTTCTTAGGATGTAAGCCAGCCATTGACCCGGTTTGTTGGCCTTGCAGAATGTCTTGTGTTTTGCATATTGTATGTTCCTCGCAACTTGGTCTGCCATCAACATGTCAAACTGCTTTCTTAAGATCTTAATTCCTTCTTTGGTGATTTTGTCTTCTGGTATTTTTATTAATAGCCTCTCTTTCTTGCTTATCTCCTCTTCTAGCTCTTTTCTTTTTCGTTCTTGTTGGCGGCGGTGCCTTTTATTCATGTCCATAAGAATCCCACGCATGTACGCCTTGCTGGTGTCCCAGATCATTTCTATCGGTGTTTCATTGTTCATATTTATGCTGAAGAATTCCTTCATAGCATTTTTGCATTCTGCTACCTTTTCTCCATGTCTAAACAGGTTTTCATTAATTCTCCAGGATCTCTTCTGTCTCACGCCGTGTCTTAGTTCCATCTTCACCGGATTGTGATCTGTTAGCACTTTGGGCAGGATTTTCACCGCGTTTAGACAAACTAACAGGTCGCTTGATGTTAATATAAAGTCAATTCTGGAGAATGATTGATGTCTGTCGGAGAAAAAGGTGAATTCTTGCTCTTTGCCATGCCGTTCCCTCCAGACGTCTGTCAGTACAAGGTCTTCCTTCATGTCGAAGAAAGATTTAGGCAGCTTGGAGTGCTTCTGTGGGTTAGGTTTTGTTTTCTTCTTGTCTAGGGCAATCTCTATGACCCCGTTCCAATCTCCCAGAATAATACATGATTTGTAGTTGAGTTGTATTAACTTCTTGTGTATCTTTTTGTAGAATTTTCCTTGTTGTTGATTTGGTGCATATATGCCCATCACTAGAATTTTCTTGTCTTCCTGTGTCACTTCGATTGCTAGGTATCTACCCTGGGAGTCTGATTCTATTAGCTTGGCTATTACGTGTTTCTTCACGTATATAACAATCCCGTTCTTCTTTCGTGGTGCCGCTGCGACAAAGTGTGTACCTAGTCTGTTGTTGATTAAGTATTTCTGGTCCGCTGCTCTGATGTGTGTTTCCTGTAGGCAAATTATGTCGTTTCTTCCTTGAAGCAGATAATGAAATATCTTTCTCCTTTTCTGTGGGGAATTTAGTCCGTTAACGTTCCATGTCAAGTATTTAGTTGTCATTGTCGGTTTCAGGATACTCTTCCGAGACCGCTTCTGTTCTATCTCTTGTGTTCTTCTTTGGTCTCGTTCCCATGGTATCCAAGTTGGTGCTCAAGTTGCTTAGAGGGATCATATCGTGTTGTTCCGTGCGTTTGGCGGTGGATCTTGTTATCCTGCCATCTGCAGTCTGTCCTGTTCTCTTGTTGTTGTTGCTTCCTGTTCTCTGTGTCGTCGTGTCTCGAGTTGGTCCTTCCCTTTCTCTTGCTCCTGCATCGGTCTGTCGTTCTGGTGGCTCTCCTGCGTCTTCTCTCGTGGTGTATTGAAGTCCATCTGACGTCAGTTCCTTTTCAAGGAATTCTCTGGCTTTTTGGACCGAGTCCAGGCAGTATCTTTTATTTTTATAGAAAAGTGTCATCGGACTTCCGGTTCCGGTCACGAAGACCGGAGCCCTTCTAAGAAAGCTCCGAACTGGGGCTTACCTTTTCACGTAAATTTCGGGAAACCGGGAGAGGGGAGCGCCGGAAAGGTAGGCGCACCCGAAGAGGACCCTCGGCACATTCCGGAGAAGCGAAAATCGCCGCCGAGGGTCCCCCACAGGCAACAAACGGAGCCGAGGAAGCCGGCGGCAGCCGGTTGGCCGGCCGGCGGGCCTGAAGAGGCCGAGAGGCTCCGAAATCAGAGAAAGCCGGCGGGAGCGAACGACGGCAGCAACGAACGGCGTGGAGACGGAGAGAAGCCGCCGGGAGAGCCCGCCGACCGAAGACGACCCCCCCCCAGACGAGCCTCGGGGTGAGGAAGAACGGGAGAGCGGAGGTGAGAGCCGGACGCAGAAAACGGAAGAGGAGAGGGCCGGGGCAGCCGGACAGAAGGGGGAAGCCTCGGGCGGCGGAGAACGGGAGAGATAGATACCGGAGGAGAGGAGAAGATCAGAGAGGACCCTCGGCTCAATCCAGCAAGGGGAAGATCACCGCCGAAAGGGCCAAGAAAGACGCGGAAGAGGCCGAGGAAGCCGGCGGCGTCCGGCCGGGAGGCTCGAAGGCGTCGCGATACGCTACGGACGGGAGCTGGCGCGAGGGGAACAAAGAAAGAGAAGGAAGCCGGCAGAAACAGAGAGGGCCTCCGGGAGGGCCTGCCGGCCCGAAGAACATCGGACGGAACGAGCAAGGAGAAGAGCGCCGAGAGACCACCGGAGGAAGCCAGGCGCGGAAAACAGAGACGGATCGGATTTTCGCCAACTTTTCAGCCGCCCGAAGCGTCAGAGGTAAGGAGGGCGACCCGCGGAAGATAGCGGAACCCCCGGCAACCCCCCCCCAAAAAAACGCAGAACTGGAAGTGTGAGACTAGCAGCGGGAGGAGGAGGCCTTCACAGGATCCCCAGAAGACCCCACCCAGGCCCCCAAATAAGGTACTGGAGGCGGCAAGGAGCCGGGTGGGCAGAGCAGGAGAGGACAGCCCGGGTGAGAGGAGGCTACAAAGAAAAGGGGGAAAGAAGAGAGGGGAAAAAAAAAACCTTGCAGAGACACCGCTCCCCTCCCCCCCCCACAACGGGCGGCAGGGAAGAAGAAAGCTGGAAAGCAACCTGGTGAGCAATAAGGGGAAAAGTAGAGGGGAGCAGTAAACACAGGCTGACAGAAGACAGGAGGAAGCAACCTGGGCGAGAAGGCAGAGAAAGAGGGGCAAGAAGGAGCCAGAAAAGAGCAAAGAAAAGAAATAGGCTGGTAGAGGGGAGTGAAGAGGAACCCAAGGCAAAGGTACTGAACTGGCTCCCTGAACATAGAACTGCCAGAATACAGGCTCCTACCCCTGCACCGCCTAGACCCTGAAGGCACCCCCTCCCCTTTTGGAAGGATCAGATTTCTGAATCATCACCAGACCACAACCTAGTGTTGTACTGCATCTTGAGAAAAAGGCCATCTTCAAAACCCCCAAGCCACAGATCCTCCCATCTTTGTACCACCCCTGCCAGTACGGAAAAGCTTAAATGCAAACAAGCTACACCCCCTAGTGATCTATCACTTTGCTGTTACAATACTGACTGAGAGACATGAACACTTGCTAACTTGTAACAGAAAAAATTTGACCCAACCCATCCTAGCAACTTGACAATCTTGCACAGGAACAACTCCCCCACAATTCTTTGCATCAAGGGGTAGCTTTAAGGGTGGACAGGCCAACAGGAGGAGAAGCTCAAAATGGCTGCCAGACGGACAAAACAAATCAAACTGCGAGACCTGAAGGGAGCTGCATCCTCCCCGGCCCAGCCCTCCAATCTGCTAGGGAACACCCCACCCAACCACACACACCCCCACCCAACTGCATGCCCTCAGACCCACACGCCAACCCACGACTCCGCAACAGCACGCATGATCCAAGAACTAAAAGAGACGATTGAGACACTAAAGGAGACGATAGCGACGATGGTGGTACGGATGGATGGCATGGATAGA
Organism: Bothrops alternatus; assembly: GCA_034064705.1. NCBI lineage: Eukaryota > Metazoa > Chordata > Lepidosauria > Squamata > Viperidae > Bothrops > Bothrops alternatus. Next base: position 6,926 of record JARGCV010000057.1, read on the forward strand.
AAATTGGCAGAAATGGGGGCGAAGACGGAGAAAGGACGCCTAGAAACAGAACGGAAGACGGAGGAAAGATACAAAGACATGAAGAGGATGCTGGCGGACCAAGGTGGAGACCTGGAGAAAAAGTGGGAAGAACAGCGCAAAGCGATGGCCACTGATTTGGAACGGATGAAGGAGGCATTGCAAACACATTACAAAAACCTCCAAGAAACAAGGGAGAATACGGAAAAGATGAGGAAGGAAGTGGAAAACCGCGTAGAGGGACAGACTGCAGAGGTGAAAAGAGAGGTTCAAGACCAGTCCACCATGATACAATTCTGGCAAATGGCATTTGCCATCAGGATCAGAGGGTGGAACGAGACAACATACGAACCCCAGGGAAGACTGCGCAGGACCTTTGTAGAGGCCCTGGCAACATTCCTGGGCACGAGCGCCAATGAGATTGAGTGGCATGTCGAAAAAATCAACAGAGTGGGCGCCTGGAGGGAAGTGAACAAACACCAACCAAGGGATGTGGTTATCCAATTCACAACACAGAAGTTCCGAAACCACATCTCTGCCACTTCCTATAACAAGGCATTCTACATAGAGGAGCAGGAGGTGAAGGTTCTGAAAGAGATCCCCCAGGCGATGCTGAGAGACAGAAGGAACTACAAATTCCTGACCACAGAACTGAGATCGCGGGCACTGCAATACCGGTGGGAAACCCCAACAGGACTGTCACTTTATTATAAAAACAAGAGACATTACTTGACCTCGGTCCAGAAAGCCAAAGACTTCCTCGAAAAGGAACTGAAGTCGGGAGGCCCCCAACCCACCGCGAGAGAAGAAACAGATAGACCACTGGAAAGCGGGAGGGATAGAGGCCAACGAGCAAGCCGCGCAGAAGCACAGATCGGGGCAGAGGCAGAGGAAATGAATGGACCACCTCTAGGGGCGAAGGCGCAGAGAGCAGAGAGCAACAAAAACAAGGAGACAGGACAGTCTACAGAGGGCAGGCTACCAGGCTTCACTACCAAACGTACAGACCAGCAAGGCAAGACCTCACAAACGAAAATGAGCACCAATCCGGATATCGTGGGAACGAGACCAAAGGAGACAACAGGAGAAACAACAGAAATGGTCTCGCAAAAATATCCTGCAACATATGATGGCTACTAATTATTTGACTTGGAATGTGAACGGACTGAACTCCCCCCAGAAAAGAAGAAAAATTCTCCACTACCTAAACCAAAGTAAAAGCGATATAATCTGCCTACAAGAAACACACATCAGAGCAGCAGACCAGAAATATCTGATCAACTACAAACTAGGCGCGCACTTTGTGGCAGCAGCGCCAAGAAAAAAGAATGGGATTGTTATATACGTAAAGAAACATGTAATGGCTAAGCTAATAGAGTCCGACCCCCAAGGTAGATACCTGGCAATTGAAATAACACAAGAAGACAAGAAGATTCTAGTACTGGGCATATATGCACCACATCAGCAACAAGGCAAATTCTACAAAAAGCTACACAAGAAAATAACACAACTTAACTACAGATCTCACATCATCATGGGCGACTGGAACGGGGTCATAGAGACTGCTCTAGACAAAAAAAGAACTGCACCGAACCCGCAAAAACACTCCAAGTTGCCTAAATCCTTCTTCGACATGAAGGAAGACCTCGAACTGACAGACGTATGGCGGAAAAGGCACGGCAAAGAACTAGAATTCACCTTCTTCTCCGGCAGACACCAATCATTCTCCAGAATCGACTTTATACTAACCTCTAGTGACTTGCTAACGTGTCTAAACGCGGTGAAAATCCTACCCAAGACACTGACAGACCACAACCCTGTGAGGATGGAATTAAGACATGGCCCGAAACAGAGGAGGTCCTGGAGAATCAATGAAAACTTGTTTAGACATGAAAACAATGTGGCGGAATGCAAAAAAGCTATGAAGGAATACTTCATACTTCGACACACATATGAACAACGGAACACCGATAGAACAGATCTGGGAAGGCAGCAAGGTGTACATGCGAGGGATCCTCATATCCATGAATAGCTGGCACCGTCGCCAACAAGAACAAAAAAGAAAAGAGTTAGAAAATGAGATAAGCAAAATGGAGCGGCTACTAATAAAAAGACCAGAGGACAAAGCCACCAAAGAAGGACTCAAGATCTTAAGAAAGCAATTCGACATGTTGATGGCTGACCAAGTTGCAAGGAATATACAATATGCAAAACATAAGACATTCTGCAAGGCCAACAAACCGGGCCGCTGGCTAGCCTACACTATAAGAAAGAAACAGAAGTCCCGCATAATTGAAAAGATAGAATACAAAGGCAAGGAAGAATTCCGACAAAAAACCATCAAGAAAGCCTTCACGGAGTTCTACTCGAAACTATATACCGAGGATAAGATACAAGACAAAGAGATAGATGAGTTCCTACAAAACGAAAAGATACAGGCGATTACCGACACACAAAGAGAAGCCCTGAATGCCTTAATCACAAAGGAGGAAATACACTCAGCGATCACACAGCTGAAAGCAGGAAAATCGCCCGGGACGGATGGGATAACAGCGACCTACTACAAACACCTCCAAGAGGAGATGCTAGAACCCCTCAGAAAACTATTTGCCAACATTCAAGAAGGAGGTCAGGTCCCACCATCCTGGAGAACAGCCTACATCTCATTAATCCCAAAGGAGGGGAAAGACAACACACAGCCCGCAAACTACAGGCCCATCTCACTACTAAACACAGACTACAAAATCTTCACAAAAATTTTGGCCAATAGACTAATGACTGTACTACAAAAAACAATACACCCGGACCAAAGGGGATTTATACAAGGACGCCAGATGAAAACCAACGTCAGACAGCTGCTGAACATAATAGAATACCTGCAAAAGCACAACCAGATACCCGCCGCTCTTATGTTTGTGGATGCAGAAAAAGCTTTCGACAGACTGCACTGGCCGTTCCTGACGAACTTGGTCCGGAAGATGAAAATGGGAGTACAGTTTCTCAACTCCATAACGGCAATTTACCAGAAACAAACAGGACAGATCATTGTCAATGGAGACTTAACGGACTCATTTAATATAGAGAGAGGCACGAGACAGGGCTGCCCGCTATCCCCCCTGCTTTTTGTCCTAACACTGGAAATTTTACTGAACAGAATAAGAGCGGCAGAGGAGGTACAGGGCATACAGATTAAACAGCAAGAATACAAACTATGTGCCTTTGCGGATGACCTGCTGGTGACAATGTCGCAACCAGCACAATCAGCAAGGAAATTGATGGAGATAATGGAGGACTATGGTAGGGTGTCAGGCTTCAAAGTAAATATATCAAAAACAAAGATGCTAGTCAAAAACCTCGACAACAAAGCAAAACGGAACCTGGAAAGAATAACGGGGTGTGAAATAGTCAAGAAAGTCAAATACTTAGGAGTAGAGATAGAATCAACAAATGCGAAATTATACAAGAATAATTACGAGGTCCTGTGGAAAAAGATACAAACAGACCTGGAAAGGTGGAAATCACTACGTCTGTCCCTGCTCGGCAGGATAGCGACAGTAAAGATGAATGTATTACCCAGATTTTTATTTCTCTTCCAAATGCTACCCATACTCAAGAAGGAAGCGGACTTAGACAATTGGCAGAAAGGCATCAACAGATTTATTTGGGACGACAAGAGACCGAGGGTGAAACTAAAAATCATCCAAGACGCAAGGGAGAGAGGGGGACTCAAAATGCCTAATCTAAAGCTATATTACTATGCAGCAACGTTGGTGGCGGTTAGTGACTGGATCAACATGACAAATGATAGAATTCTGAATGTTGAGGGGCATGGTCTACGATTCGGCTGGCACGCATACCTAGTATACGACAAAAAGGCAGATAGGAACTTCAAGGAGAACCCATTACGAATCCCATTGCTATGGGTCTGGAAGAAATATAAGCACCTCCTACACGACAAGATTCCCATCTGGACGATCCCTGGACACGCATCAGGGGATATGAACACATCCCAAGGGCAAGAAGTGGTGCCCTACAGTGAACTTGTACTGGGAGAAGAAAACGGGTTCCTCTTGAAATCTCAAGCAACGCTAGCAAACAGAGGAATAGGAAGTAACTGGCTATCATATATACAACTACAATCAAGGTGGCGTAAAGACAAGAAGAAGGGCTTCTCCCAGACAGACGAGAATCTAATTAAACAGATTAGAGAACAGGGGATTAAGCACATCAAACGAGTGTACAGCATTCTGATAGAAATGGACTCTGAAACCGAGCTAGTCAAGAACTGTATGATAAAGTGGGCACAAGACTTCAGACACCCTATCACCATGGACACGTGGGAGAAAATCTGGGTGAGGAATGTAGAATTCACGAAATCGCAACACTTAAGGGAAAACTTCTACAAGATGTTCTATAGATGGCACCTAGACCCGAAAAAAATATCACTCATCTACCCGGGCTCCCAGCCCAAATGCTGGAGGTGCGGGGACGGAGAGGCTACTTACTTTCATATATGGTGGACATGCAGAAAAATCAAAGCATTCTGGAGGAAGATATGGTGGACACTCCAAACTATTTTCAAAAAGCGTATAGAATTTCTACCTCAGGCCTTTCTGTTAGGGATCACAAAGGATATCACTACCTCAGAGACAAATTTATTTTTGAACTTAATTACAGCAGCAAGATTGTTGGTGGGACAGTACTGGAAGAATCCGGAAATACCGCCTATTGAAGAATGGACTGTGAAAGTAACAAATTTGGCGGAAATGGCAAAAATATCAGCATACTTGAAAAACCGCTCCAATGAACAATTTGTGACTGACTGGAAACAGTGGATAGACTATATCCAAGAGAGACACCAATCAAACAGAATGCAGCTGGCGTTCAGCTAAGGATCGATGGGAGGAGGGATGAAGGGCTAACAAATCAGATGTTTACAAAAACTAACACCCAACGTTGAATGTATATGTTCTATAACTAATGCCTCTTAACAAAACCTTATGACTAACGTTGTTTGCCTTAATATTGTTAAAGTAGACTGAATCTCTACCTCAGGATATGAAACTTTTACCTCAGGATCTCGGGTTGGGGACCGTGGAGGATTGCACTAGTAATGGGATGAAGTCAACTCAGAGGCGCAAACACACAGTGTGCGATAGACTAGATACAGTAGATAGACCATATATAGGAGAAATACCAATCAAACAAAATGTATTCGGAGTATACTTGAAGATGTAAGGGAGGAGGGAAGAACGTTTACTAAAACAGATGTTTACAAAGATTAATACCTAATGTTGTATGCTATGTTCTAGGATGATTGCTTAGCAATAGGATCTTATGTTTAATGTTGACCACATTAATATTGAAACGGATAGGGGAAACACCAATCAAAATAAAATGTAACAGGAGTATAGTTGAGGCTAGACACGGGGAGTGGGGGGAAAAAGGCTTACTAACCCAGACGTTTTCAAGGACTAATACTTAGTATTGTATACCAGGAGTCATGATGATTACTGCATAATATGTTTTTATGTTCAATGTTAATGGTTTTAATAAAAGAATTTAAAAAAAAAAAAAGAAAGAAAGAAAGAAAAGTGTCATCCCCGTAGGGGCTTCCCATCTGTATCACAGAGCGCGTGATCTCAGTTCGTCGACCAGGAACCTGTATTCCTTCCTGTCTCGCAGCATCGTCTGGGGGATCTCTTTCAGTACTTTCACTTCTTGCCCCTCTATGTATAAACTCTTGTTGTACGATGTGGCTGAGATGAGGTTCCGGAATCCCTGCGTCGCGAAGTGGATGACCACGTCCCTTGGTTGGCGCCTGTTTGTTGTCGTCCGTGTGCCCACTCTGTAAATTCTGTCGAATTGCCATGCGACGTCTGAGATTGGCTTTCCCAGAAATGTTGCCAGGGCCTCTATGAAGGTTCTGAGCAGGCCCCCTTGGGTCTCGTTTGATGTGTCTTTCAAACCTCTAAACCTGATTGCGGATGCCAGTTGCCAGTACTGTATCATGGAGGATTGGTCTTGGGCTACTCCTTTCTTCTCTGCTATCTCTGCTATCTGTCCCTCTACTTGATTCTCCACTTTTTCCATCCGCTTGTCCACCTTCTCTCTGATCTCCTGGAAGTTTTTCTCCATTTCCTCCCCTATTTCTTTGTAGTGTGCTTGCATCGCCTCTTTCATTTGTTCCAGGTCTGTGGCCATCGCCTTGCGTTGCTCCTCCCATTTTCTCTCTAGCTCTTTACCTTGTTCTTTCAACATTTGTTTTAAATCGTTGTATCTTTTCTCTGTCTTTTGTTCTGCCTCTACACACCTCCTCTCCATCTTTGCGTCCATTTCCACTAACTTTTTATCCATTCCATCCATCCTTTCAACCAGCATTTCTATTACCTCTTGTAATTTTTGTAACATGTGTGTTGTTGAGCTGGCCTGTGGGGGTAGATGGGTCTGGGGGCCTGTATTTGGATGGGAGGGTGTGGGGGCGGGTAAGGTAAGTCCTGATGGTTTGGTACGCTGAGCTGGGGAGGATACAACTCCCTTTGTTTGTGTCAGTGTGGTCTGTTTGGAGGCCATCTTGAGCTTGTCTTCCTGTTGTTCTGGCACTGTTTTGGTTTCTAGCTTGGACCAGGTTAGGCACTAGACTGTGATCTGGTGCTGGTCCAGTAGTCTGACCTTTCAGTGGGAGGGGAGGCTTCAGGGTTCAGGCAATGCAGGCCTAGGGGCCTGTGGGCGGGAAGGTCTGTCCGTGTTCAGGGAGTCTATTCAGTGCCTCTGCCTGTCTGGGATTCCAGGCCCCTTCTGCCTTCCCTCCACAGCAGCCCAGGATGCCTTTTTGTCTTCCTCCTATGCCCACCTTTCTCCCTGGTGGGTTCTGCTCTCTTCAGTATCCCTGGGGCTCCCGTTCTGGGGGGTCTGGGGCACAGCTTGTGGGGTATCTCTCCCCGTCCCCCTGCAACCCAGGGAACCCTTTTCTTGTGTCCTCTCCCGCCGTCTGCTTTCTTGCCTCCTCCCTCTTAGCTCTTTTCTCCTCCCCTCTATTGTTCTGGCTTGCCTGATTCCAGCTCCGTTGGCTGCGTCCGTCCCTATCCGCCGCTTCAGGCCGCTCTGCTGTCCTCTCGTCTGCTCCACCCTCTTCAGCTCTTCTGGGGGCTCTGTCTAGTTTGGGAGGCCCCCCTAGTTGCCCTCGCCTCTCTTACCGATGTTGCTCTCGCCTCTCTTCTCACTCTTTCTCCCCCGCCCGAGGCCTCTTCCTTTTGTCTGGCTGCCCCGGCCCTCTCCGCCTCCGAGTCCTGCGTCCGTCTCTCACCTCCGCTCTCTCGGTCTTCCTCGCCCCCTTAGGCTTGTCCGGGGGCTGTCTTCCATCGGCAGGCTCTCCCGGCGGCGGCCTCCGTCCGTCTCCAGGGTGTTCGTCGCTGCCGTCCGTCTCCACCGGCTAGTTCCCAACCTTTCTTGATCTATATGAGACTGGGAGGTAGGACTCTGACACTTCGGGCGGCTGAAAGGTCGTCGAAAATCCGATCCGCCTCTGTTTTCCCGCGCCAGGCTTCCTCCGGTGGTCTCTCGGCGCTCTTTTCCTTGCTCCTTGCTTGTTCCGTCCGGTGTTTTTCTTCGGGCCGGCAGGCCCTCCCGGTGGCCCTCGCTGCTTCTGCCGGCTTCCTTCTTTTTCTTTGTTCCCCTCACGCCAGCTCCCGTCCGTAGCGCGGCGCCTTCGAGCCTTCCGGCTGGCTGGCTGGCCGCCGCCGGCTTCCTCGGCCTCTTCCGCTTTTCTCTCGGACCCTTCGGCGGCGATCTTCCCCTTGCTGGATTGAGCCGAGGGTCCTCTCCGGTCGTCTCCTCTCCTCCGCTATCTCTCTCTCCTGGCGAAGCGGTAATTTTTAGTTTTAAAAGAGCCCCGTCTCAGGGCTTTCCAAGAATGGCTCCGGTCCGCTTGACCGGAATCGGAACTCCTGCAAGAGCTGTTTTTGAACAAAGAAATGACAGGGGAACATTATATAGGTAGTCCTCGACTTATGACCACAATTGAGCCCAACATTTCTGTTGTTAAACAAGACAGTTGTAAAGTGAGTTTTGCCCCATTTTACAACCTGTCTTGCCACAGTTGCTAAGTGAATCACTGCAGCTATTAAGTTAGTAACACAGTTGTTAAGTGTTGACTTGGCTTGTCAGAAAGTTGCCAAAAGTGATCACCTGACCTGGAGACACTGCAACCATCATAAATATGAACCAATTGCCAAACATTCAAATTTTGATCATGTGACTCTGGGGATGCTGCAACGGCCAAAAGTGTGAATAACAGTCATGAGTCATTTTTTTTCAGTGCTGTTGTAATTTTGAACACTCACTAGACGGATGGCTGTAAGTTGAGGACTACCTGTAGTGTGAATTACTGTACAGTAATTCCTCTTTGGTTAGAATAATTGATGGCTTTATAAATTTATATTAGAATTGCTAGAGTGTTCCATTTTCATCAATTATTGCTCTTGTGATCAGTCACTGTGATTGTCTTTTTTAACAGTAATTATTTCTTGGGTTTATATCCCATATGTAAGAAATTGACAGTGATGATCCAGGCAAACTTATGCAATAATAAATTTATCAGTCTTTAGGACATCACTAGGCTTCTTGGTGTTTTTTTTTTTTTTGAAGCTTATCCCTTCTAGAAACAGTTAAATTTAACATACTTCTCATAAATACTGTATTTGTATTTCATGGCACCAGACCTCACCCTCTGCAACCTTTTTTTCCTGCACCCATTATATGTTCTAAACTACAAATCAATTTCTACACCATGTGATATAGTTTTCCTGTTTGGAGGTGTTCCTCTTGTGCCGCCATTTATTTTAATTATTTGTTTTTTCTAAGCCTGGGAGAACCTGACCATTTTTTAAAAAACGTAGACTCAGCTTAAACTCTAGATAAATACACATAAACCAGTAAAAAATAAATAAATTTTCTTAGTCTTTAGGATGTCACTATGCTTCTTCTTTTTATATAGATATTTGATTAAGTTTGATTAAGCTAAGTTACAAATCTTTAGTGCTTAATAAACAAGTGTTGTCTGGGTTCACATATTTAACATTAATAGTAATACAACTTCCATTTCTACTCTCGATTCCACTTTTAGGATGTGACTACGCTTCTTGATACCACAGCTACTCCTTGACTTACGACCACAGTTGGGACCAGAATTTCCGTTGCTAAGCAGGGCAGTTGTTAAATAAATCATTGCTGAATTTACAACCCTTTTCGTCACTGTTAAGCAAATCCCTGTGAATCACACAGTTGTTAAGCAAATCCGGCTGGCCCCATTGACTTTGCTTGTTGGAAGCTAGCTGGGAAGGTAGCAAATGACCATCCCACAACCCTGGGATATTGCTACCATTGTAAATAGATGCCCGTTGCCAAGCACCCAAACTAGGACTGTGCTGATGCTGCAAAGGTTGTAAGTGCGAGGACTATTGTTAGTCACTTTTTTCAGTGCCTTTTTTAAAAAAAGTTATTTATTTGATTTATTTACTACGTTTACAGTGGGGCAAAAAGTACCGAGGCAGCCACCAACCGTGCAAGCTCTCCCACTCAAAAAGACGAGAGAGGCCTGCAACTGCCACCACAGGCAGACCCCACCCACGAGAGACAAAACGAGAAAACAAATCCAGACAATCACACCGTCCGACCCGGAAGGAATCCACCCGCAAACCATGATGGAAAACAAACACGTGGTCACCTACAAACAAGCAAGACTTCTGGCTCTCACAGATCTGTAACTTCTTCTTTAAGAGGCTCCTCTGTCCTCCACTCATTACCTCCCATGCTTCACAGTAGGTATGGTGTTCTTTGGCTGCAACTCAGCATTCTCTCTCCTCCAAACACGATGAATTGTGTTTCTACCAAACAGTTCTACTTTGGTTTCATCTGACCATATGACATTCTCCCAATCCTCTTCTGGATCATCCAAATGCTCTCTAGCAAACTTCAGACGGGCCCGGACATGTACTAGCTTAAGCAAAGGGACACGTCTGGCACTGCAGGATCTGAGTCCCTGGCGGCATAGTGTGTTACTGATGGTTGCCTTTGTTACGTTGGTCCCTTCTCTCTATAGGTCATTCACTAGGTCCCCCCGTGTGGTTCTGGGATTTTTGCTCACCGTTCTTGTGATCATGTTGACCCCACGGGATGAGATCTTGCGTGGAGCCCCAGATCGAGGGAGATTATCAGTGGTCTTGTATGTCTTCCATTTTCTAATTATTGCTCCCACAGTTGATTTCTTCACACCAAGCTGCTTGCCTATTGCAGATTCAGTCTTCCCAGCCTGGTGCAGGTCTACAATTTTGTTTCTGGTGTCCTTCGACAGCTCTTTGGTCTTCACCATAGTGGAGTTTGGAGTGTGACTGTTTGAAGTTATGGACAGGTGTCTTTTATACTTTTTTCAGTGCCTTTGTAACTTCAAATGATCGCTAAATGAACGGTTGTAAGTCTGTAATATTTCTTTTAAAATCTGAGAAAGAACTATTCTTTGTATTTTGAGAAGACACTCCTAACAGAATATAGATAGTCCAAACATCCTAAAGTGTTTGTTTTAAAAAGTGTGTTCTTTGTCAGTTTATTCCAAGGCACGAGTTTAAGAAAGCAAGCAGATTTCTTTTCTCATCAAAGTGAACCTCCTCATCAACATTATAATCTATTGGATGACAATGTTAAATCTACCTCTGTTTCATCACCCTAGTGTTCTTGGCTGATTCATTCTAGTGGCTATGACATGCCCAGAGGGATGAATGGGGAGATCCTGATATGTAATATTCACAAGCTGTGAATGCACTTGCACCATAACAACCTGGATGATTTTAATGAGATCCCCAGAAGGAAGTGGTTTATAGCTGTCTAGACTATTTTTTATGTATAACATATTTTATTCCACCCCTTCTCTTGGGAACACAGGACCATATGTAAGATTCTTCACTGCATCACCTGGCTAAGAAAACTTATTGAAGTTAATTTAGTTGAAAGATGGTGGATGCTTTAAGAAAATTTTGATTCAATGGTCTCTAGTTCTACTTAGTCCAACATGACTGTTCCACCCCAATAGCGTTTTTAAGCCATATGTAACAGGACATAGGTTGCTATAACAAATTTTGGGATGATAGATTTTTCTGAGTTGAACCCATTCTGGTAGAAAGTATAACAAGGTGCTTTTTTTTTTTTTTACACATAGCGATAGTGTTTATGCAAAGGAATTAAATGAGGTTTGGGAGGTTTAGCAATAGAGAAGAAATTAAAATCAGAACTTAAGAAAAGATAATGAGATTTGGATGTTCATGGTCTAAATTGTATTGCAATCCTAGTGTTATGGAATGGACATTTGCAGAAGCTATGGAGGAGAGTTTTGGTGACATGGAGCTTTCCCAGAGAGAGGCCTGGATTAAGGCAGGCTGGAAGCAGGAAGAGGTTCAGGATAGCCACATCTTAGAATCCCACAAGTTAGATCTAGTAAGTTAGCAGTTTATAACTTTAGTTTGGCAAGATTCTGTCCATTAGAGGGAAGCAATTAAATGTTTGAACTCAAGTGATCTTTCTAGTGATCTTTCTGGGCTTTGGCCTGGTACTTGTTAGGCAGCTTCAAATAGATTATTGGAACTTCCCTGGAAGAGCTATAAGTTATTTCTAAAATCAAGTTAAGATATTTGAGTGTTTCTCCATTTAGTATTAGGAATCAAATCCAACTGATGACACCTAATTAACTTGCTGAGATATTACCAGCTGATAGGTTCAGAGTCACCCTATGGGGGAGATGAGCAGCGTATTAAACAAATCAGCTTCAAATAAAATTTATGAATTGAATATGTGTACATCTAATAACTAAATCTAAAGCAACTGAGTTTCACTGCCATCAAAAGAATATGGTAAAGAGAGGGGGCGTGGCTGCCTCAGGATCGAAATAGCCTTGTTCGGAGGCTCTGCGACACGGGACCTGTAAAGCCACCAAAACAGCGCAAAACAGCTGTTTTTCGCGGCGGAAAAAACCCCTCCTCGGTAGGAGAAGGGGCGAAGAGCTGTGGGTGGGGGTTGAGATCCTCTGAAAACCCCCCAAAAAACATTCGGGGGGGAAGAAAGAAGACTCCCCGTGAGCTCACAATAGCTCCAGCCCGGCGCAGCATCTGTCAGCTGACAGACCAAGACGCTGAGACCAGCCACCACTCGAGGAAAACCTCTCAAAGAAGCACAGAGATTGACAGACTGAACGCAGGAGCTTAAAAAGCAACTATTTCTTATATTTTACCTCAGATCAATTACGTTCACAATAAACAAAATGCGCCCAAGATGGCGACCATTATTTTAAAGTGAAAGAGACCGGAAGAGAAAGGCGAAAGAGAAACTGTAATGCGAAAGAGACCTCTAGAGGGCAGCAGAGACGCATAACTTAAAAACTTTGCAAAATAAACATAAGGATGTATATAAGCTCTCCAGAAATGACGACGAAAGAATTAAAAGATGCAACGTCAACAACTTTTGAAAAAATAAGGAGAAAGATGGACATGATAATAGACATGTATGAGAAAAGGTGGGAAGAAAGGATGAGGACGATGGAGGCAGTGGAACAAAGCAGAGAAGTGGAGAAGATGGTGGAAGATCAAAGCAAAGCAGTTATTGAGGACTTGGACCAAACTGGAGAAACAGTACAAACGCACAGTGGGAAAATGAGAGAAGATATTGGGAAAAATTCGAAGAGGGTCTGGGTAGGGGTTGAAGAAAAGATGGAAGAGGTGGAGAGACAAGAAGAGAGACAACTTACTGAAATGAAAAGTGAGGTGCAAAACCGCTCAACTATGATGTACCATCGCCAGATGATGACAGCAATTAGGGGCAAGAGACTGGAAAAATCCCCAAATGAGAAACAAGAAGATTTGAAAAGAATTGTTATAAAAGCATTGGAAAAATATCTAGGAGAGGAGGCTAAAAATTTCTCTTGGCAAACTGACAGAATCCATAGAGTATGGCTTATATGGAACCAAGGGACATTGCAAGCAATAAAGAGAGACTTATTACTTGGAAGGGAAGCTGTGTTATGGAAATCCACCTGGCAGAAGAAGAAACCCAGAATTCGACTGAAAAGAAGAGAAACTTAATATTTTATGCAAGGAATTAAAGGCAAAGAATTATGGACTGATTTAAGGACTTAGTGTAAGAGCAAGAGACATGAGAGGGTGATTAATGGAAGATATATATTAAATAGACTAAGAATGTACGCGTTGAAGGGAGGGGTGTATCGACATGAAAATTATTAATTTTAATAAGAAGACTTGTTTGTTTGATGTACAATGGATAGATCTGAAAAGAAGTGAAACTTAAAAATTTTAAAATGTAGTTGGTTTATAGTTAAACTTTGATATACAGAGTGAAGAAGGTCTACAAATTTAAAATGATTGTATTAAGTTGAATGGCTTTAACTTGAATTTTTTCTTTGTTTACATGTACAAATGGATATCTAATAATAAAAAAATTTTAAAAAAAGAATATGGTAAAAAGCCTCTTCAACAGAAAGACAGGATAGTAAAATCAACTCTTTGCTGTAATAACATTAGAATATATTTGTTGTAACATATCTTACAACAACTGACCATCCAGAAAAATATTTTTCCAGCGTGCATTTTTGACCAACAGCTGGTTCTTGCTACCATTGGACACTTCTGACTGAAAAGTAGACTCTGGCAACCGTATTAACATTTGGCCTGCTTTCTAATAAAGCCTCATTTTTCTAATCAATGCTCTGTTGCACCCCTTGGCAAGCAGACACAGAATATCCAAGAATTAATGCAAACCACAAGTCTTTCTGTAAGCAGATTAAACAGGGAATCCATCATTTTATTTTTATCAGGCTAGTGAAACCTATCCAAGTCCAATCACTTTTATTGCAAAGGGTACATTCCCATATATCTATTTTATACAACCAAGTCTTTCTGACTTGATTTGGTGGATGTAACAATAAAAGCCAACAATGTGGGAGGCTCTTTCTTTTGGATCCTGTTGAATATTTTCCAAGATAGTTTAAGTTGTTGATCACCATATCAAAACTCTGCAGGGACAAAAAAATAGTGTCTAATAACTTTATTTCTTAATTCTTACATTATTTTTAAAAATCATGCAGGTATCTTCCTTTCAAGACAAGTATTTGTTTATTTGTTTATTTTTATTCATACGGCTGTCTCTCTCATCACAGAGACACTGGGCATGGAACAAAGTTGATGTGCAAATCCTAATAAAACATAAAACATAGAATAATAGGGTTGGAAAGGACCTTAGAGGTCTTCTAGTCCAACCCCCTGCCCATCGCATATTTACTGAGGTCTAAGTAAACTATGTCCTATTCCTCCATGTCTACCTTTGACTCTTCTGAACTACTGATACTGACATGGCAGGTTCACTGCATTTGACCTTGTTTTCCTAGTCACAATACTGCATTCTAACCACTGCACCATCGCGGCTCAGTGGTTAAAATGTAGTATTGCAGGATAACTCTGGCCATAGTCTGGAGTTCAATCCTGATCGGCTCAAGGTTGACTCAGCCTTCCATCCTTCCAAGGTCAGTAAAATGTAGACCCATATTATTGTGGGCAATATGCTGACTCTGTAAACCACTTACAAAGGGCTGTAAAGCATTGTGAAGCGGCATATAAGTGTAAGTGCTATTGCTACTCAGCCCTTCCTTATCATTCTTACGGCATGTAGCATGGCTAATGATTATGCAAGAAGCAAGTTAGAATCTTGCTAAAATATATAAATTGCAGTTTCATTTATCAACATATGATACATAAGACCGGATGTTTCTTCTTCTTCCTTCTTGTTTTAAATAATATTAACCACAGATGGCTACAGGTGTTCTCACCTTTTATATTTTTCAAAATAAAAATATTAAAAGTACATTTTTAAAAATGCATCCTTTTTCCAGAAAGAATGAAGAAGCAAGTACAAATTCTGTGATGTCAGGGAAGCTAAAAGGATTAAACTTTCCTTCCACCCTGAGAAGATGGAGCTGATTTTCCTACTAAGTAGTTTAGAGTTTAGCATTCCAAAAACCTGCTGAATTGGCACAGACAGATGCAGGGAAAACATGTATCTGTTTATCTTTTGTGTAAACATGCATATTATCCAACAGAGAATTTATATCCAAATTTAATTCCATCGCTATTGTGAAAATGCTGCAACTCAGAGTTTGGATAAAACTGAAGGAAGCTTTCTGTCTTTTGATGGCAAGTTTGTGATTTAAAGACTTTTCAAATTGCACAGCTTAGGTTAGTATTCTATAACTTTCATAATATAGAAATCTTTACTGTAGGAGTTTGCAGAGACCACCTTATCTGATTAGGGCTAAACCAGTATGGATTGATGTGAAAGTAATCCAACTTAGGTACTGATAATGTTAGCTAATTGGATAATGAAAGCTCTGAAAGCAAAGAACCAAGCTCAGAGAGTACTAAAACTCCATAGTCCCAACTTATTTGAAGGATGAAACAGAAGAAAAAATAGGAGCAAATTTGGAAAAATTGAGGACTTTTCTCTCAGAATCTACCATGAGGGAAACATAGAGTGGGATGAAATTTGCAGGCAAGCTACACTATTATAAACTGTGACAACGGTATAGAAATTAAAACTAGAGATTTCAGACCATGGACCTCTAAAATATTCTTAGAAAAAGCTGTAATTGTTGCTTTGCCAACAGAGTATGATGAATTTTGTGGTGATAATACTCTGTGTTGCCAAATTTCTGATAGGCACACTGAGAGGATATTTTAATGGGTAATAATGTGTCTTCTTGAATGTTGTAAATTTGATTGTAAGGGAATGAAGTGGAAGAATAAAGGATTAAAGCACTGGTCTTTTCCAAACAATAAATCATTTATTTTTTTATTTTTTTAATAAATTTTTTATTAAGTATATATTTGTAAATGTAAACAAAGCAAAAATTCAAGTTGAATGCTATTCAACTTAATACAATCATTTTAAACTTGTAAACATTCTTCACTTGGTATATCAAGATTTAACTATAAGCAAGATACATTTTCTTTGATTGATGTTTCTCTTGTATGTAGTCTATCCATTGTTTCCAGTCCAATATATATTTTTCATTTGAATGATCCTTCAAATATGCAGATATTTTAGCCATTTCTGCCATATTTATGACTTTCAAAGTCCATTCTTCAATAGATGGTAATTCTGGTTTCTTCCAGTATTGTCCCAACAACAGTCTCGCTGCTGTGATCAAGTTCAAAATTAAGTTCGTCTCTATAGTGGTACAGTCTTTTATGATCCCTAACAAAAACAACTGAGGTAGAAATTCAATACGCTTTTTCAAAATGGTTTGAAGTGTCCACCATATTTTTCTCCAGAAAGCTTTAATTTTTCTACAGGCCCACCATACAAATAAATCATTTATTACAGAGGTCCCCAACCTTTTGGGTGCCAGGGACCGGTTCCGTGGAGAGGGGTTTTTCCATGGTCCGGAGGGTGCGTGGTTTTGTGTGCTGTCTGCATCTTGAGGATGGGGCCTGGTTGCTGGCATGTCGCAGCCTGGTACTGGTCCATGGCCTGGGGGTTGGGGACCCCTGATTTATTAGGCCAAGATGATTAAGCATTTGAGCAACAGTGAGCTTGATCAACATTGAGATAGAGCAAATGGTAAAACTGAGGACCTTTCTAAACCCACAAACTACTTCTTTTCCCAAGATGTTATGGTTAAGAGAATAAATGGTGATCAGATAGTCATTAGTCAATGAATCCAGTACAGGTCATCCTTGACTTATGACCACAATTGGGATCAGAATTTCTGTTGCTAAGCAAGGTGTTTTTTAAGTGAGTCATGTCTGATTCTACAATCTTTTCGCCATGGTTGTTAAGCGAATCACGGCAGATGTTAAATAATCACACGGTCATTAAATGAATCTGGCTCCCCCCTTGGCTTTGCTTGTTGGAAGCTGGCTGGGAAGATTGAAGATATGATCACATGACCCTGAGATGGAGCGTCCATGAAGACATGTCAGTTGGCAAGCATCCAAGTTTTGATCATGTGACCTTGGGGATGTTGTGATAGTCCTAAGTGTGAGGGCTGGTTGTAAGCAACTTTTTTCAGTGTTATTGTAACTTCAAAGAATCATTAAATGAGTGGTTGTAAGTCAAGGACTACCTATATTTCCCTCCCTCCCTTCCACAATATTTTCGTGTAGATTGATATATGTTTTACGTACATTATATTATATTACATATATAGTATATGCTTTACATACATGATGAAAGTTGTTTTAATTTTCACACAACAGTTATTGTGCTATATTTTATGGCCAGCAGAGCTCCAGAAGAAGAGATTAGGAACTGAGCTGTATGAAACCCCAGAAAAAAGTGCCTTCAGAAGGAAATCCATACTGCTGCATCTCATAAAATAGGTTTGGATTACATCTGATGTGCATTCTGAATTGTTGCTACAATGGCAAATACAAGTCTTGCAGAAAATATGTAGACCTAATAAAACGTCACCTGTTAATAATCAGTCCACAAGACGTGGAATCTTTGCCCAAGAAGCTCTCATATCAAGGCAAAGAACAATAGCAATTGTTTCCCAAGTGACATTATAGAGTGATAACCTATGCTTGTGAACAGCGCTTACACAAACACAAGGATAGGAATATAACAGCAAGCACTAAAGGGGAGTACCCCATGCTCCCACACCTCAAAAGAAGAAACTAGGAATATGTATATATCTTAAGGAAGAAATAAGTATTAATATAATCTTTACAGCCCAGTTGAGGACAAAGATGTAATATAGTGTTATATCTATATAGGGTTGAATCTTAGTAGAAGGAAAATAATGGACAGAATGAAATATAATGAGAAAGAATGTGGTTGGCTGACTGTCTAGGTTCCTGAATAGGGATGTAACATTTTGCTAAAGATTTCACATGCTGCCTGCAGATGAAGATATTTGCTAGTTTATGTCTATTCACATATACATTTTCCAGTTCATTGAACTAATGTCTTACTCAGGCTTTGTGAATTAGATTGCCTTCTTAAGGACAACTATCTCCACCTCTTTTCTACCTTCCTTCCTGCTCTTTCTTTTCTTGAAAAGGGTATTGTATATAATCTCATTTCATGTTTCCAGCTCTCATGTTGATTTTGAATTTAAATAAGATAGTTAAGTTTTGAGAGATGTGCAAAGTTCTTACTTTTAGTAATTAAAAAAAGATGGCTTTCACACTAGGGCAAAGTGGTTGCATGCTGAAGCACAGTTAGGGGGATTAAAATGTAATCTCATGTACACATGAGTAAATTCTGCAAAATATAGGTATGACCTGCTTCTAAAAAAACATGCATTTGACTTGAGAAAATATTTCAGATTAATCAATTTTATTGTAATGGATGACTTGTTTTTGTTGTCTTGTTTTGCTGAAAGAAATAAAATGGTTATAAAAGCGTAACATCAGTACTCTGTTTCAGCACTTGTCTTTCTGGCTTGCTGTATTTAAATATCCATGTACTCAATTCTGGTTTCCAATTTTGATATCTTGCAGTTATGTATTAAAGCAACCACAACTGCATACTCATAAAAGAATGGAAAACGCTAACAGAACATTTTCACACCACAATCAGATGCATGCTTATTCTTACACATCCCACTATATTCGTTAAGAGTATATTTCATGATAAGTATATTTAGGATTATAGCTTCAGAAGATTAAATCACAATGCTGGGTTTTGTTCTTATTCAGATGTTTGTTTCCCACTTAGCTATGGAGAGAAAATAAAACAGAGGCAAAAAAAGGAAGGAAATATATGGTAAACTGTACTGTATTGTCTGTTAAACCTTGATTTACACTGTTCCAAAATTCAAGTCTCACCAGGTATTAAGAACACTGTAGGAGAGAACTATGTTAGTCCATGAGAGCAAAATATCATGAGAAGTTCCAGTAGCACTTTTTTTTCAGTTAACACATTTTATTAAAATGCATAAGTTTTTGTGAGCTTCAGATATTGACAAGTGCAGCAGAAGTCTTTGGCTCCATTCTCCTCAGCTTCACTGGGGATGCCTATGTTTAGGTAAGAATGATTTCTTTCCCAATGTCCTAACAACGTTTCTATTCAGTTTCCTGGCAGACCTCTTCATTTGAGTTTGCAGTAAAGGAAGAGAAACTCTTGAAACTAAGTGTCATCAAAGAGGACTGCATATACCATATAAATATATATTGTATAAATATATACTATAAATATAATAAATTTATATATTTAATTTATATAAATGTATGTGTGTGTATATATCATTTCATTTCATTCATTATCATTTATTGGATTTCTATGCTGCCCTATTCCGAGAACTCAGGGCGGCTCACAGCATAAATAGAAATCAACATTAAAATACATATAAAATACATATAAAAGGAACCCCAAAATTAAAAAACCAATCATCCAACTAACATGCACACAAACATACACTGGCTAGGGGCAAGATGTTAACTGCCCCAGGCCTGTCGGCAAAGATGTGTCTTGAGCAGTTTACGAAAGGCGGAGAGGGTGGGGACGATACGGATCTCCGGGGGGAGTTGATTCCAGAGGGCCGGGGCCGCAACAGAGAAGGCTCTTCCCCTAGGCCCCACCAGGCGACACTGTCTGGCTGACGGGACCTGGAGAAGGCCGACTCTGTGGGCCCTAACCGGTCGCAGGGTTTCATGATGCAGCAGACGGTCCCGTAAGTAACCTGGTCCGGTGCCATGTAGGGATTTATAGATCATAACCAACACTTTGAATTGCGTTCGGAGACCAATTGGCAGCCAATGCAGCTCGCGGAGTGATGCCGAAATGTGGGCATTTCTGGGCAGGCCCAACACTGCTCGCGCGGCTGCATTCTGCATTACCTGAAGTCTCCGAACGTTTTTCAAAGGTAGCCCCATGTAGAGAGCATTGCAGTAGTCGAGCCTCGAGGTGATAAGGACATGAGTGACTGTGAGAAGAGACTCCCGGTCCAAATAGGGCCGCAGCTGGTGCACCAGGGGAACCTGGGCAAATGTCCTCCTCGCCACAGCCGAAAGATAGTAATAAATAATAACAGAGAAATAATAAATAATAACAAAGAAATAATAAATAATAACAGAGAAGCAACCTAGAATTAAGGAGAAATTTTCTAACACAACAACCAGTGGACAGCTTGCTTTCTGAAATTTTGGTTGGTCCAATACCGAAGGCTATTAAGAAAGGATTGGACAACCATTTGTCTAAAATGGAATAGAGTAGGGAGTTGGACTAGAAGATCTCCAAGGTCCCTATGAACCCTTGTATTCTGTTAATAATTATAGTTGACAGGATGCAACCAGGATAGTCTTCAGTGCATCTTCATTTGTACTCCATGCATTGAACAGAATAGCTGAAGCTCACCATGGAGCTGAGAGCCTGTGTGTTGGACTCATCTGGAAATGAAGGTGACAGCTGATCTATCACTGTCAGTTTCTTCTGGCATCTGAGCTTGAGAGATCCATAACATCTGGAAAAACAAAGGTAGGGGGCAGAATAAACAAATGGGTGGAAGCAGCAACTCATGGCCTTGAGAGCCTGATTTAAGAACAACAGCATTTGACTGTTTGACAGCTTTCTGACTCACTGTAATAGGATGCAGCTATTCCACTGACTTTGCAGGTCCCTGAGAAACGTGCAGGGAAGCTTCTGCGTGATTCATAGGCTTGGAGCTAAACATATTTAGCTGGCCTTCCAAAAAACTGAAGCAAGACAGTGAGTTTGTCTTAGGGACTTTCCAAGGAGTGCTTTTTAAAAGCACAATAATTTCACAGTTGCTATGGAGGTTCATTTTTCTTTTAAAAAATATATATATTATTTCCTGACTTTTGGTGCAAGAAAAATTTCATGGCCCAGCCCAGCCTGTATTCTCTGGGAGAAATGCCATTACCCCCTGATGCTCACAGCAACAATGTTTGTTTCAACTGTCAATACGTCATATTTTCTTAGCATACATTATTGATCGAACTAACAGACGTGTACCTCACTATTGAAATTGATCAAAGTGGCTAGCAATCTTCAAGTGAAATGAGTATAATTATAAAATAATTTTAAAGTAAATAAATGGGAAAGAAAACAAATCAGATGAAATTAATGTGCTTTTTACAAATAAAGTTTGGAGGAAGAAGTAGTACTTCAGTCACATGAACCTGGTTGACAGCTTTGTTTGATTTTCCTGCAGATGCTCCTTGACTGAGTTGACTTGACTGAGGGACTGCCACAAAGAAGAGGGGGTCAACCTGTTTCCAAAGCACCAGAAGGGAAGACAAGAAACAATGGATGGAAACTAATAAAGGAGAGAAGCAACCTGGAATTAAGGAGAAACTTCCTAACAGGATCACGTATGAACTGTTTGGAAGAAGGGCAAGTCAAATCTTGAAGTAAAATACTGAATGTATTCATAAAACATCATTGGAGATCAATATTGTCCTTCAATCAATGAGGCCTCCTGCTTCTGCCTTTTTTTCATTCCAGAACAATCACAGAAGCCATTCTGCAAGTAATACACAGGTGTGTAAATAAATACTCATTTCAAAATGGTGAGTAAAGGAGAATATTAAAAAGTTAGTATTCACAAGGGTATGTCTAATTCATGTTGTTTACACTTGGACCAAAACCTCAGTCTGTCATTGATAGCCTAGCTGAAGAAAGCAGACACCTAAAAATATTTTTGTTCCAACTTTCCCTTTCTTACACAAAAGCTTCCATGTCTCCTCTCATTCTTTAAATTCTAAAGACAGATTTCCTCTGGTGATTCAATATCCAGATGGAATATAATCTGATTGCTGACTATTTAGTAGTCACTTCTTGGCTGGGATTTTCAATAAAAGAGGGAGCAGTGGGTTTTTCCTATGACATCAGAAAAAAATCTGGTTCCTATTGTTGCATCTCTCATTCATACACAGTGACTGGTTTCCCAAATCATGCTAAACCATGGTGCATTGAATAAACCACAGTTAACTGGATTCACAGCACAGAACCCAGAATCAAATCACATAGGGACCTAGCATGATATATAAAACTGAATCCCAGTGTTCTATACTTTATAGTTTATTGAACAGGCTTCAGATTTGGAGAAAGGAAGGCAAATATTCTGTTCTGTAAAGGATAGCTATATATGTAAAGCTAATTCAAAATTATGCTACTTGGGACCTCAACCGCACCCAATTGTGGAATCATGGTCTACCAGAGTACATGTAAAAAAGTACATCAGTGGTTTTCACAATATTTAACCATCTCAGTTAAAGTATTAGTAGCTGCATTTGAACAATTTGCAAAGCTTGGCTATTTTAACTTTGATTGGATGTTAATTTGAATTATTTGGGGTCTATGTATCAGACTGTAAAAAAAAGATGGGATAGATAGATACACAGAGGCGTCATTGGGAGAAAAACATTTAAAAGTTTATTGAGGAAACTCCTTCCTATGTTGCCATTTTTATAGTATTTGGGGATGTTGACAACCATGATCATGTAATCACAGCTCCATTTTTTTATGTGTGACATTTTGATAGCATGATTATGGCTATCTTGACTTTTTTGCCATCCACTGGTGACACCTTAAACAACAATATGCCAAATTATTACAGTTATATATAGTGGTAGGCTATAATCTAATTTATCAACAGCCAGGGGAACAATATCAAGCTAAATTCCAGAAGGAGATCCACAAGGGTAGATGGAAATTTTGGTGCTACCCCATTTATGAAATTCTTTTGGTAAGACATTGCTTGACACTAGCCATAAAAACTTTAGGTGAAATCAGCTTTTTAAAAAAACTGTTTTAGATCATTTTTATTGGTTCTATTGACTATGATTATGGATCGTGTCTGTTTTTATTTTGAGTCTTGTTCATATAATTGTTTTAACTAACTGATCTTACTGGTCACTTATTCTAACATTATCTATGGATATCATTATGAATGGCTACACTTTTCTTTGTTAAAATTTAAATTTAGTTGTGCTTCTTGGTTCTAGAATGTATAATATACATAATATATATATACTTCCCCCATAATAGCCAACAATATGCTTCCACTCATGAGATGTCCTCCCTCTCTTGCTATCAACTTCCCAGCAGTTTGGAGGCAGAAAGCATGACTAATGTTTGGGAGGCAGCAAAAGCCCTTATTATCACCTACATGGTAATCCTACTTTGCAAGATGGGATTTTTGCAAGTTGCTGTGATGTCTCCCAGGTTCTCCAGTTTACAGATCTCCAGCCAAAATTGTCAAGGCCCCCAACATTTGACAGAGGAAAGTGTGCATGCATGTTTTGCTTTGCCAAGCGTGAACAAACAAAGATATGGAAGTAAGACGAACAAGCAAACTGCTTGCTCAGAGTTTGATAGAATGCCCAACTAAAAGTTTCAAAGTTAGCTGTCCCCGCCCTTTGGAAATTAAGCAACCTTCTGGTCTTGTATCATCCAGTCAATCCAATTATCTTGTCTAGTTTACTAGCCACTCTATCAGTAGCCTTGTTGTGCCTGAGGGCAATTCTGAAGTCATCTGCCCTAAAGCTGAAGTTTTAAACAGACTTGCAACATCATGGGCTTTTCCAGCTGTCTCAGAACTCTTTTAATGTGGTTGCTGATTTTTTGGCCAATCAGGGAAAAGCAAATGGGAATGAGATATGAAGAAACAGCAATTCCAAGCTAGAAGAAATGAGATGCTGAAACAGAATAAAACAGAAACAGAGAGAGGAGCAGACAAAAAGAGAAGAAAGGAATCAACAGATAGCAATATTTCTACTTTGGAATATAGTGAATTCATTTGGAGGCACCACCATCACTTTCATGTTCTGTTCATATAAAATGACTGTAAACAGGTACATGCATAATTCTGAGGCATGCAGACCCCAAGGAATCCTAAAGATAGTTATCAAATTTTAAGGGACCTTGGTGCTCTCTGAGCTTGGTTGTTTTCTTGCAGACATTTCATTACCCAAACTAGTTGACATCATCAGTGCTAGCATCCTACCCCTCATTTCAATCCTGAGTTACAAATATTCTCCTTTATTGGTACCCAATTTTAATTTTCAATACTGTAAAACAGAAGGGAAGAATTATCACATATATGTTTACTCCTCAGCCAAATTTAAGGTGAAGTCTCTTTCAAGCTGCAATTGACTCCATGTGACTTTATGGACACCCTTATATCATTTTTTTAAGTTCCTTTCAGAGGCAGAGGATTTTTCATCACAGCTGCCCTCAAATGCTTCATAACAGAACTGTTGCACAATTATGTCATGGTGCGTAATTGAGCTCCTGTGTTAACTTTGAACTCTGAAAAAGTAAGACTGGCTCTTTTCTTGACTCCCAGGCTGGTCCATAAAATAGCTCTGAGGTTAGAATGAGGCCAAGCTGCCCAGAATCAGAGCCCTAGCCTACAACTTACTTTTTCCTTCTAGCTCAAGGTTAGTAAGCTCATTAATGTTAAGATTTAACTTAAATCAAAATGGCGGACAACCATCACTGGACAGTTTGATTTTTTATTATTATTAAGGCAAGAAAAGGCCAAGCAATCATTATAAGAGAACTGAGGCTATTCCAGAGTGAGCTAACCCAAACCACAGGGAATCTGTGACATCTCAGAGAAATGCAAAGGCTCTCATCAGTGAAATACTTATACTCTCACTTACTTTAAGGGGGCAGTCCCCAGAGCCCATTTCAATATCCATCTTCAGCAATCTGGGAGAGCAAATATATGAAAATACAATCACCTCAGAGGAAAATGTCCTTAGAGCAACAACAGCAATGTACTGGTAGGCCTCGTTTAGCAACTGCAATTGGGACCAGCAACTTAGTCATTAAGCAAAGCAATTGTTAAGTAAAAATCATGGGACTATGAGCGAATGTAAGGTTTTACACAATACAACACAAACTAATGGACTATAATTGGTGAACACATGACTGAGAAAGATGTTGCAAAGGTCATAAATGTGAGGATTACTTACTTTTTCAGCACCACCATTACTGCAAGTGGTCACTGTCTGAAGCAGTTGCTAAATGGACTACCTCTATTAAATTTGCATTCTAGGTTACTCCAGCCTCTATTTTAAGAAATCCCTAGCCAAAAAGATGAGTTTTATATGAAATGTATCAAAGCAGACATAAACTCTGAAATTACTTATTTAATTACAAATATTGGTTTTTAGCAATTAAGATTAATCGCATCAGCATTAGTAGACTAGGATAAGGACAACCTGATTAGTGGTAAGGATTATTTTATGATTTTATTTTTCTTTGTTAAATTTGTTTTGTCTGATTTCTGATCTCTAACCATAATAAAATTCTGCTGTTGTTCCCAGCATTAATGAATACCAGACATATCTGTTCATTAGATTAGAGAAGAACAAATAATCTCTAAGGCCACCTGCCTTTTATCCAGAGATTCTGGGAGTTGAAGTCCTGCACATCTGAAGCATCAGGATGGACAATAGTGGGGCTGTTACGCAGCTGCTAAATGCATTTGTGTTCTGAGGGAGAATCCTAGAGTCAGTCAGAAGTTGCACAGGGGGAACTTAATGTCACTCTTGAGCCAGCATGTTAAGCAAGAATGAACTTCCCAGCGATAACAAGTTGTCGTGACACTTTGCAAGCCCAACCTGGCTTTACAACAGGTATCATTGAGTGCTATCATTTCTGGAACCCTCTTCCAAGAATCCAGACCTGACCTTGCTTCTCCTCCATTCTTTTGTTGCCTAAAAGCCTCATTTAAGGCCAGTGCAAAGTAATCTGGTAGCTTTATGACTCTTTACCCAACATCAGCTCTGCTTTTATTTATTAGATAGGGACTATCTCTTATCTCAGCCTCTAAAGAACTGGTGGTAATGTTAAAGCAAACAACTGAAATATCCACCCTTTGATTTGAAAAACCAACCCACTCTCCCCTCAAAAAAGACTTCTACCAAGCCTGGATGGTATGCTATCACTGAACACTTCAATCTTGCCTAGCATTGTGTTCAAACCATAGTCATGAGTTACACTTGGATCAAAGAAGATCCTCTGTTCACAAAGCATATATCTCCCATTTGGAAATGTGTACACAGACCTGTTCTATCATGGGCAGATCCCAGCTATGAACCCTTTCCCCCACCTTTTAATGTCTAGCCTTCTGAGAAGGCCATAAAATGCAGCCTTCAGGATTTATCAAGTCTGATGCAAGGTTGATGAAGACAGTAAAGGAAACAGACAAAATACCTCATGAGGAGGTAAAAACAGGGAAAAGAATGGCTAAGAACACCATAATTGCAAACTGTTGACTACGGATTGGAGTTAATCAAGAAAAAAGAAGAAGAAATAGAAGAAGAAAGAATTTCCAAGGATTTTATGAAAAAGCAGTGTTTCATCTCACACATGTTTCAGACTAGCCTTCAGGGACTCTTGTTTCTTCAAAGCTCACACATTTAAATTGACAAACAAGGATCTATCCCAACTTCTTGTGAAAACTTTATAAGATAAGAGCTCCTAAAGTGGATTTAACTTTTTTTTCCTATGGATTGCCTTAACATAATTTACTCTGCCACTTTGATTTAAGGAGATCTAATCTTATACAATCCTATAAACACCCAAGAGGCAACTTACTGGCTAGCATGGAACAGAATGTTGGACTCTATGAGCTTTTGGTCTGTTCCAATAGAACTCTTTTTAGCTCTCAATGCTACGCTTTTAGCATGGAGACTTTTTTAGTATATGTAAGTAAAGCTAATTAACAGCATTGCTGAAACCACTGCCACTAGCACCACCAACCTGTGAAAATCTCTGGCCTTCCCTACATGTTCATCTGTCTTGATCAGATGTGAACATGAAGTATAGGAGCAACAGCCTCTTCTCATCCTGCACTCTCTACATAGTCACATAGGTAGGACAAAGGGAAACAGCAATGAAGAAATCTGTATTTCATGTGCTAGCAATAGATGATGGTGATATTTAAGGTGGGCTTCATCTGTATAACCCTTCAAACAAAGGAATGTCCCAAACGTGACTATTCCAAGACCAGAAGCTAGCTTCAGGATTAGAATTTGAATTCTAATTGCTGGTAAGACAAATGGGAAAAGTAGCATTGTGTTTCTTTCAGCCATCTCATTTGATTCTTTGAGGAAAAAAAGTTACTGGAATTCATTTTTGTCTGAAGTTCTTATGTTCTTAGGAATAATGCAGGAAGGACGTGGTCCTAAGACAGAGACCAAAGGAGATTAGAGTTGTGAAGTTTAGACTCTGATTCAAAAATAATTGTAGCTGCTCTGTCACTAAAGAATTATAATGATCCCTCATCCTTAATAAAGACCCTGATCAGTAAGTTTTAGAAGTAAATTTATTGTGCTTCAGTTAGAATTAATGCAAACAAATAATCACATTTAAGCTTATTATTAATAGAAATGTCTACATTGAGTAGGTACACAATTTGCTTTTTAATCAGAACACCTTGCTGCTTTATCGACCATGAGGACTGACCAACCACAACAAACAAAAGACATGGATAATGAAACAATCCCTTTATATTTATCTCAGATCCTTTAATCCATTTAATCTGTGACAAAAGTCAAGAGCCATTTGAATTGAGACTAAGGGTAAGGCCTAGTTTTTACTAAGGAAACTAGAACCAAAATCATTTTTAAAATCATAACTCCTCAGTAATATGAAAACATTTTACTGCTATCTCAAAGCATATGAGACAAAGAAGAACATAACAGGATTGTTATGAATCTGAATCCTCCAGCATCGAATTCTGACCTCTAACTCATTACAGGATTTTCCAATCTGATGGCTTGATGTCCTCCAAACATTAGGAACTTCAATTTTCATAATTCTTTCACCAGCATGGTCTCTGGGTGCCAGCAGATTGAAATATACAGATCATCTATCTCCATCTCCATTTCTATCTTGGAATGCATTTCCTGGCCATTGGTCAGTAGTAGGAATAACAGCAGCAAAATATAACTCTCTTAATTTCCTACAGAATGGGAGGGGGATAAAATTTGTAAGGTTTCAGGAGCTACAAGTAAGGGTGCCTGTCAGGAATATGTTGACATCATCAGAAGAATTGGTGCAAGGAATTCTGCTCCCACATTTTGGCATTTTTCAATAAACACATACTGTATGGTAAGCCTATCGAAGACAAAATGCCAAGTTGCAGAATTCTGTTAGTTGCCACCAAATGTCCTTTGTGTGATTCTATTTTGGGGCAGCTGCTTACGTCTTAAAGGTTGCTTACTCCCTCTTCTCACTGTTGTTGCTGAAAACTAGTCTCCTGGACAACATATGGCCCTCACTATCCTTTTGAACTTCATTTTCCATTAGTAAGGCCAATGATTATGGCTGATGAGAACTACCGGTAGAGTCGAGCATTCTTGAAGAGAGCTATCAGTTCCCAACCCTGGGAAAACACTTCTACAGAATACAATGAATTCAAATCCTTCTTTAGATGCTAAGGTAGCATCAGTGGCACACTGCTTTTCATTTGTTTGGCCAGAGCACTACTACAAGTCATCTTCTGGACAGAGTTAGCTTGGTCACAGGCATAGATTTTATTGTCTTTATGTATTTGATACCCATAGCTACCCATCTCAACAAATAACTCTCGGCAGTGTACATCATAGAAGTACAACATCTGCATCAAGCAACAACATGCTCTGTACATGGGATTAATTAACTTAAATGAATTCAAAATGCTTTGGCTTGAGATGCAGTGCTCTGGTTGTTGGTTTGGTGCTTAGATGGATTATTTAATTTGTTACACTAGTTCCCTTGTTGAAAGTTTTTGCACTGTGGTTAAGATTCATTTGTAATCCACCTTAAGCATATATTGAATGAAGAGGTCTATAATAAGTAGAAATTCAAAGCTCATTGCAGAACATCTTAATTAAGACCAGCCCAAATATGATAAACAAGCTTTCACAGTTTCCAAAGTGCTTCATTAGGCTGCAATCTGGGTTTTAAGAAAAATTAGGCAAGCTGGGAAACTGGTTGATTTGGAAATAAAATGCCAGTATGTGATTGTCAGAAATGGTGTTGAAAATGATGACTTTGTTAGTGTTATATATAGTAGTAAGGGTCCTAGGTGCTCTCTGAGCTTAGTTATTTTCTTGCAGATGTTTCATTACCCAAACTAGGTAACATCATTAGTCCCAAACATCTTGTTTGGGTAATGAAACGTCTGCAAGAAAACAATCAAGTTTGGAGAGTACCAAGGATCCTTCACTTCAACCCTGAGCTATAAAATTCTCCTTTATTTATATATAGTAGTTTCCAATTACATTTAGTAAAGGTAGAGGTGAGGCCTCAGGTGAGTGAGGCCTAATGGCACTCTTGCAACACGTTTCAACATATAAAATCTAATATTTACTATAACTTGTCTCCAGATTTAAGCAATACATGCAATTTTCCTGCTCTATAGAGGATAGATATAAAGTGAAGTGTGGAATTGTTATATCAGTAACATTCCAGATGAATTTTATTGATCCACCAGTGAAAAAGGCTACTGATGCCAAACTGTAAGATTTTCTAGTGATTTAAGTCCATTGTCCTGCAGAATGCAAGTGTCTTTTTAAGAAGTTAAAAATAATTTACTTCCAAATTGAGTTTTTTTTTTCTCCAGAAAGCTAAACCTGGAATTCTAAGATCTAACCAAAATCAAAACCTTGCAGGTTAGTAATAAATATTCCAAGCCCCCTACTTAGGCAATATGTTTTATAAGAATCACATAAAATGTAGCAAAATGTTAAATGAACTCTAGAGTTCACCTCCTCATGTGTAAGATTGCTGATAGAACACGTGGGATCTATCAGAAGGGATGAATATTACTTCCATGCTATGAGACAGCTAGCTGAGTTATTCTTTTACAATAAAGCAACAAAGAGACTTATGATACTTTAAGGATGGACACATTTGTATATTGGCAGGAGTGTTCTAAGATGATAGTACTCTTGACCAAACATATGGAGCACATTTCTGAGGGGAGAATATTATCTGAAAGGATGGTGTCAGATTTAGCACCATGTGTCACAAACTGGCTCAAAATCAGCTATTTGCCCTTGTATTGCATATGTTAATCAGCTATCCAGTGAAAGAATGTCTGTGTCACACCTAACTGCTGTTTTTAATTTGACCATTTCTGTATCAGTTCTGTCTCTCGCCTTTCCTTTCTTTCTTGTCACCCTCTAGACCCTCAAGAAAATTTTGTGTACAGGACATACATTCTACTCCTCTCTCAGAAATGTGATGGGTGGATCTGATCAAGTAGGTAATAACTTGTATCTTTAAGGTACCAGTTTTCTGTGCCAGACACATGATTTGGTCTGTTGAATTTCAAGATAAAGGAAGCAATCACAGGCATCTCTTCTCAATCCCATCAGGTATCAAACTGTGCTGAATCAATTATCACCTTTTCTCTCTTCACTAACATGCTATCTCACCCCTTGCCTTTGAAAAAAAGCTTTCGGTGTGTTTATCTCAGGTTTGACCTAGCTCCGTGTGGTAACTCTTATATGCCAAGTAGCAATTTCAGGAGGTGATGATATGGAAACCAGCCAGTTGCCCCCAGACTTGCAGAAAATAGCGATCAACAGTGGAGATGAAAGCTTGCCATTTATCCTTGGGAAAGGAAGGAAGAGAAATCAACATTTTATCACCTGTCTGCCTTCTTCCCCCATTTCACCTCACCATAAGAAGAAAATCCCATCCTTCTAGGATATAGGAATTCTCTTGTCGTGGAAAAAAGATCAGGTTCCAAACATTCAAGTATCAACAGACAAGCTCTACATGCATCATGAAAACGTGTCTCTAGAATTCTGCTTAAGTAAAATTTAACATGTACAGTAGGGAACACACAGAAAGTAGATCAGGTTCCATTGGAGATCTTCCAATAATTCCCAGGAGGTCAAGAAGGCAATTAGACTGCTGAAATCAAAAAAGCTTAGAGAGAATTGGAATAAATTTCTGTGTGAAAAGATTTACATGCAAGTCCTACTTTGGTTCTCTAGTTCTGGAGATTTATGAGCGAGCTCCAAATTTCACTATTAAAAACAAATCACTTCAGATCTATGACGCACTTCATAATAGACCACTCTTTGCCAATAAGAAAACATAGAAGAAGCTGAACTCAGTATCCCAGTGTTGACCTCACAAGGCTTTAGCCACATGTAAATATTGAGTTCTAAAAAAAAAAAAATGCTATGGTAAACATCAGTCCAGAAAAGATGGGCAGGGAGTGAGGGTCACAGAGAGAAAACTTTTTCAGAATTTTTGCTTTAAGAAATTTAGCCCAGTATGTATGTTATTAAGCTTCATATAAGTGTTTTTCAATCTCATTAACTTTAAGAAGTATGGACTTCAACTCCCATACTTTTCCATCCAGCACACCAACTAGAGAATTCTGGTAATTAAAGTCCACATTTCTTAAAATTATTGAGGTTGAGAAACACACTGTACATGCTTAATAATATTCTACCCTGAAATCCTTTTTATTTCTCCCCCACATTCCCAGGTTTCTCTATCCAGAAATTGGCAAAGGAATGCACAGTTAAATGCTTGTTTTTTTAGCCCTTATTTAGGAATAGGTAGATGGATTTATTTATTTTTCAGAAGTGTTTTCTTAACCATTATTTATCTTGCTACAAAGGGAGAGATAATTTATGAATGAATTCTAAACTCAAGAGTTGTTAGGAAAGACAGCCTAGTGGTTTCATTTGTGAGTCATTCAGGAAGTGAATAACAGTGAGTAAAGTCACCTTCTCCAGGCCAGGCCAGGCCAGGCCAGGCCAGGCCAGGCCAGACTGTTGCAAGCTGGATTTACACCTTTTTTGTCTGCTTTTGTGTTTTCTACTAAAATCTTCTGTTGCTGTCTGCTGTTGTTTGTTTCTTGAATAAAGGGCACCTGCAAGGAGTAAGCTTTATTTGAAATTAAAAGTTGGTCTGTACCATGGCATATTTCAAAACAAAACAGAGCAAAACTCTATGTTGTCATCTTGAAGCAAAGGAGGGAGATGCCACTGAAATTTTCCACAGTGCCCCTAGCCTTTCAGAAGGACCAAGCATGGGAAATTGAAATGGGTCTTCTTAATTACATTGCATATCGCTGCTGGCTTAAATCTACAACAATACAAGAGAGAGATTGCTCAATTCTATTTTGCTTATACCTAGGTCTAGAAATGGAAGATGAGAAAAACAGTACAACTTTTTGAAGGATCATAATTTTACAACAGGACAACTCTTTTCTGTGCACAAAAATCCTTGTTTCAACTTGCTTTGCATAGGTTTTTAATCACAATAATACTGGGTAAAGATTTAAATGGCAATATATTGATATTATTTAGTTTAATTTGAATATGATTTAATGAAATATTTATTTGAATATTTAAATCAATATTCAATACTTTTGGGGGAGTTGGGTTTCAGCTGAAAGGATCAGAGCTTAAGTTGATCCTGAAGAATTCTGTTATTGTTTTTGGCTATGCTGCCTTGACTAAAAAAACTTCTTCCATTGTCTTACTTTTCATATGGATATTAGAATGGAGATACCTGATTCTTATGTACATGGATTTTCTTCCAAGAAGGCTACCCTATTATTATTTCACCTTCTATACATCAGCATATGGATGAGTCCTCTGGTCAAGCACAATAGTTCTTTCTTTGATTTCACCATCACTATTCTTCCCTCATGGTTTCTAACAAGCAAGGGTCTTTTAAAGGAAAGCTAAAGTCTAGACCCAGGATCTTCCCCATGGAAAGCAATTATTTTGTCACAGTTTTCTGGCTTTCACTCAGTCCTGAGAGTAGGCTGCCCATTATCCATAAGCTTTTTAGGGGGAACTTTTAATTCTGTGGGCCTTTTATTTGGGAAGTTGAAATCTTCCTTACTGTCAATCATTCCTGCTGTCATCGCTCAGAATCAGGGGTTCTTTTCCAAATTGGATGCAGCCTTAATTGGGGACTGCAATGTATAGCACCCATAATGAAGCAAACCCTTGCAACAATGCAGAAGCAAAGGACCAAGAGGCAAAGCACAATACACAAAACCCTCTACTGGGGTCATCTGTTTCCTCATCTAACCAAATTCAGTTCAGGAATGCTGAGTTGCCATATGGTTCCCCTCTAAATAGTAACTTGTTATGCAACCCGGGTAGACTTTAAACACTGAACGTGGCTCTGTTTGCAGGATGTGCTGACAGAAGAGTGAGCAACGATTAATCAGCTGGGAGATTTTCCTACATACCAGCCTTAGCTAGAATGTTATTTACAAAGTGAGGAAGAGGTATGACTGAGAGAGGAGTGAGTTTCTCCTGCACTTCTTCCCCATGTATGGATGTGAAGCTGAGGTTACTCAGCAGGATATAGAAGAGACAGAAAACACTTGCACTCTAGGTTTTATTCAGCTCATATATTTTCAGGAATAAATCCTATCTGGGGCCACTTAGCAATAAGTAAAAGGCTTATTTCATCAAAAGGATTTGAGAAACAGGAGGAGGGGGGGATATCCTATCCCCTCAATCATATGTATGGCCTAATAATGGCATATGTATGGCCTAATAATGGATAAGGAATCAGTAAACTTGGCTCTGAAAGAAATCCAACTTTAGGCATGGAAACAGGCTCAAATGCACCCTCAAACAAGAACAGGCACTTTCTCTGATGTGAGAAAAATGTGGAATGAGGTTCCCCCCAAAATCTGTATGATCCCACCTTGATGACATTCCAGGAGAACTTTAAAAACCTTGCTTTTTAATCTAAGCCTGGGTGAGATGCCTCTGTTCAATATGTTACTTCAGTTTTTGGATTGTATTTTGTAATTATTTTATAGTTATTTTTGTTTGTACAGTTATTTTGTTCCAGTTAATTGTTTTATTTTGTTTTGCTATTTTTATTGTTGTGAGCCACTCAGAGTCAGGTAGAGTCAGGTGGCATCATGAATGGGTGGGTGGATGGATGGATGGAGCAAACTATTCACTGGGTGACTTCAGATCAGTCACTGTCTCTCAATCCAACCTACCCTATGGAGTTGTTGTTATGGAGATAAAATGAAAGGATACCCCATGTAAGTCTTGTTGAGTTCCCAGCATATTTAAATCTGTAAGTGGTGACCCCAAAATACTCTCTCTCTCTCTCTCTCTCTCTCTCTCTCTCTCTCTCTCTCTCTCTCTCTCTCTCTCTCTCTCTCTCTCTCTCTCTCTCTCTCTCTCTCATATCAGTCTAACTGAATTTCTAATCAGACTCAATCCTGAAGAATTATAAAACAAGAAAAAGGTGCAAATAATTATGTTAATTATGTTAATGTTAATACAACAATTTTCTATCACTTCCCATTCTTTGCCCAACTTGTCCTGGTTAGCCACTTTGTAGAAGAAACTCCAAGAATATCTTCCAAGCAACACTTTATGAGAGATCCATAGCAAAAGGCAGCAGCAGTATAGGACAGCTGACAAGGTGGCCAGCCACTGACTCTCAGTAGACTTTTTATAGTGGTACCATCTTACCCAGTCTTAGCATGCTGTTACACAAGAGATCCACTATTGTAACTCTACTGCTGTTTCAGCAGTTCTCTTAAGTATTTTTTGCAATTCTTTTGCACTAATGTTGATATTTTACTGTCTGTTGTTTTAAATTCTGCCTGTTCTCAATTTTCTTTCTATTCAACTGTACTCTGTTTCATTTTATATAGCATCTTAAGTTTTGTTTGTGGGGCAATTCAAAGCCTAAAATAAATGAATGAATGAACAAACAAATGAATAAATATTGAAGTTTCAGCAATTTTGTTAAAGCTAAGCAGGTATAAATCTTGCTAGACAAAAAAAAACAGTAGATATGCTAGAGGTAAGCTGGTGTGAATCTAGTCCGTATTTTTTACTTCATTTCTAAGAAAATGATATTGGAAGATAAAATTAAAACATTCTATGTGGATAGGAATCTATACATACCGGTATTGATTTATAACATCTTAAAGCAGCTGCATCTTTTTCCAGGATCATAGGTTTATCTAGAGCTGCATCATGATCCGAGGAAATGTCGAGGTTGGTACCATACATGAGGCACCTGTCTACAACCCCTTAAATCAGACAAGCTTTTTCCTAGGATAGTGTTGCCGCAGTGAAGATCAGGCAAACATTCCTGTGAAAATATGCAGTTGCTTTAAATTGCTGTGGACATAGATTATATGTCCAATCTTGTATACACCATTGCATCTTTTTGCCTCCAGGTCACACCATTGGTTCAGTGTTATAGTATTGTCAATACTGTCTTCCCAGTGTTCCAGGCAAGAGATGTTCTATTCATATGGAGAAGTCAGGGAGTAAAGCAGAACTTTTGCATTCAAAGGATATGCAGATTTTCAACCATTAGCTCTGACAACCCTATAAAAGAGGTCTTGTCTTGGGGTCTTCTGCAGGTCTGGGGCTCTAAGTTGGCCACCCTGAGCTAAATCCTCAAGAGAAGTCTGTCCTGCATCTGCTTGAACATCTCCAGCTTCTAATGAAGCTTCATAGAGTAAGCCCTGTCTGTTTTAAGCTTGGGTTCCACTGCAAGAGTTCAAAGGTTTACTTACTGATTAAACTGGACTGGACTTGCCCAGGAAGTATTGAGAAGGAGGCCTTTTTAGAAAAACAAAACAAACTGAAGCCATGGAGACCAGTAAAAGAGAGACAGGTCGACAAGAAAAAAAATATTTTCTGGAGGAAAAATGGACAAGTGCAAAAATTAGGTGAATCATTTTATAAGTTCTAGCTAATATATGTCTCCAATTATATTAATACTCCCAGAAGAAAGTGCTAAAAGTTTGGAGCAGACTGAAAAAAAGAGAATAACAAATATGAATAAAAAATTCTAGCTTCAGGTTCCTCCATCTAGCACTCTCAGAAATGGAACAGAAATGGTCTGTTCCAATGAAGGTGGAGATGGTCCAGTCTAACTCAGTGGCTGGATATGGACTGGCATTTGGAAAAACAAAGTAAAAAAGATCCAAGCTTCAATTCAAAATGCTTTTTATGAAAATCTTTTGCTGGCCATCCTGATAAGGGCCATAATGATCTACATGAACTGCTCCATATTTCTTTCTTTTTTAAAAAAATTACCTTGATCTTTGTGTACTATTTTACCCCAGTGATAAGCGCTGTGACTTCCAATTTTCACAAAGCTAAACTCGATCACCATAACAAGTGCATTTACATCATTACAGAAAAATCTATGGATGGCTCTGCAGACAGACTTTGGACTGGTGTGTCATTAATTGTCTAGCATCCAGGACCAGACCTTACTACATAAATGTAAACAGAAAAGTGGAGGCTTATTCCAGCATTCAAGGCACTGTGCTCAAAGAGAATTGGCCCACAAAAGTTGTACATTTTATAGCTCTGTCTTATCCTCAAGGCAGAGTGGGAAATTTGCAGGATGACTCACGACTCTGGTGAAGTTCCTGAATCAGTGCATTGTGCTGAGAAGTCATAAATGGGCGGTCACCTTATGAGGAACAACAACATCTCATGCATTGTGCCAGTAAATGGCTCATGTAAGATCATCCAAACAATTGTTTAGCTGCTCAGAAAAATCAAATGTTTAAGATAACAATTCCTTCCTGAGATTCATGCATCTCTGTAGCAAATTCAAAGGACTAATTTATATTGCATATGGAGAATAGGTCATCTGCCCCTACTTGGCTCTCTCTGGACACATTGAATCAGCTCTCATCCCCTTCCCTGGTGCCTCTGATGATTGAGGATGCTGCAGTTTGTGGTCCAATACCTACGCAAGTAATCTCTTTGGGGAAAGCTGATGCATAACAAATAATCATGTGCTGCAGGGACAAGTAGACATAATATTGTAATACCCATTCAGATTAAATCAACTACTACTAAAATTTGAATTGAAAAAAGAAAACATTAAGTTTAGAAAATAAACCACAGCCTTTTGAAAACTGAGCAGCATGATGAAAGTTTAGACACTTTGGACCTTCCTGTATAGTAATGATTTAGAAACACACTCCTTTCACTGGGAAGATGGACAGATTCAGTGCACATATTTTCCCTTCCTGTATGTTCCTGTCTTCATCTGGGATAGACAGCAAATGCGAACCTGGACTAAATTTTCTGTTTTCTACGGTAGTTTTCTAATTTTCCTTAATTTCATGTGTTCCCCTCCTTTTTTATGATTAATAGAGTGTAAAAGTTCCATTTTAAATCAGTTCTAAAAAGTAATAAGCATTGTATATAACTTTTGGCTATGAGTATACAAAAAAAGAAAGAGAAATCACTTATACAAATCAGTTTTACACAATTATGTATCCTTTTAATTTTTTTCTTTGTTGTTTAGTATATAACAGCTTCTGTCCAGAAAACCAGTTTAGTCAGTTAGAATGTCATTCTGATGTTACTGTATGATTGATGCTCTAGTGTTAGAATGCATATTTTATGCATTTGGATTGCTTTATTTTAAGAATGGCACTTTTCTCATTTTATTGTACAGAATGTGTATATTTTGGATACCAAAACTGTTGCTTCTTCATCCACTTCTATGTCACTGAAAGGACCGAAAGTGGGGAAGGACACCTTCTGCATTTAGATACATACAAAGATGCTGACTATGCATTTATTTAGTTCCTGTTTATTCTATTTATTTATATAATCACCCATATCACAACAGCAATTCTGAGCAGCATAAAAAGCATTACATGTAAAAACCAACAACATAATATAATGAAATAAATATCTGAAATACTAATCTGAAATAAAAATAATAATATAACAGACTCTTGGGGTCCAAAAATTACTCTTTTCAAACAATGCAGACCAAAACAGATAAATCCACCAACAAGGTTCATTGAACCCTCCAGCCCAAACTCCTGAGGGAACATTCAGAGATGCAATATTTGACTCCAACAGGAAAGCATTTCCCAAGAGAAAACGTGTGGAATTTGGGGAGTCCTCCTATTTTTGAGGAACAGGTGGCAGTTGTGACTAGGGGATTCTTTACAGCAGGGGCCTTCAAACTTGGCCCTTTTATGACTTGTGGATTTGAACTCCCAGAATTCCTCAGCCAGCGTGCTTGGCTGAGGAATTCTGGGAGTTGAAGTCTACAAGTCATAAAAGGGTCAGGTTTGAAGGCCCCTGCTTTACAGAGATCCACCTTATGTGCCAGTTGCACCCATTCCTCAATCAGCACACCTTGCTCATGGTCACTTGTGCCTTAGTCATTTCCCAACTGGATTACTACAGTACATTCTATATGTGGCTGCCCTTGCAAATCATCTAGAACAGCGGTTCTCAACCTGTGGGTCGCGACCCCATTTGGGGTCGAACGACCATTTAACGGGGGTCGCCAAACACCACAGTCCGCTATATATTTTTTTTGGGTCGGCCATTTTCCCC
Source organism: Bothrops alternatus (assembly GCA_034064705.1). Taxonomy (NCBI): domain Eukaryota; kingdom Metazoa; phylum Chordata; class Lepidosauria; order Squamata; family Viperidae; genus Bothrops; species Bothrops alternatus. The sequence goes on from JARGCV010000057.1 coordinate 45,337, forward strand.
CCTTTGCGATGCGGGCCGTTGCACCGCGCATGCGCGATGCGGGCCCGACATTTTGGGGGGGGTCGGCCATTTATTTTGGTCGGCCATTTTTTTTTGGGTTGGCCATTTTTTTCCCCTTTGTGATGCGGGCCGTCGCGCCACGCATGCGTGATGCGCCCCGTCATGCCGCGCATGTGTGATGCGCCCTGTCATGCCGCGCATGTGTGATGCGGGCCGGGGTCGAGCCCCAGAAAAGGTTGAGAACCGCTGATCTAGAATTTACAATTGGTCCAGAATTCAGCAACACACAGACTTTTGGGTTCCTCTCACTTGAGATATATATTGACTCCATCAGGCCAGATAGGTTAGAGTGCTCCAGGTCTCTTCTCTTAAATGCTGCAATCGTTCCCTTCTTAGTAGCGGCCCCCATGTTCTGAAATGCTCCCTTCCCCAAGATCCAACAGCACCTCTTCTAGAAGTGCTTAAAAAGCTGACTTTCCCCCCAACATTGAGATTGGGTGAGCCTGGAGCCTCAATGTTGGCGAAAAACCAGTGGTTGTGGTTTTTATGTATTGAGAAGTGTTGGATTAGGAGGTATTTTTTTTATTGTGTATTGATTTTTATTGGTTTTTTTTTTAATGTTACTGTGACCCGCCCAGAGTTATGTTTTTAAGCTGGGGTCCATATAGGTCAAACAAACAAACAAACAAACAAGCAAATACAAAGCCAGCCTTGCAGAAGTGTCAAGGCCATCTGGATCTCTGAGATAGAAGGTTGTTCCATAGGGTAGGCCCAATGACAGAGGAGGCGAATGGAGGTTAAGGCTTTGTAAATTGGACTTATAGGTACAATTCACAATGGCTGTATGCCTGTGAATACCATTTCCTGGAGATCTTGAGCAGGAAGCTGCTGTTATGCTCCTGACCTTCAGCTGGCCACCAGAGAATCAGAATGCTGGCTAAAAAAGACTAATCTAAGGTAACTATTCTGTTCTCTTCCATTTTGCAGCAGCAGTTTCTCATCTGAGCGGCATAGTCTTTGCAGAGATTTCCTTCTTTAGGGTGGGGTGGGAAAAACATATCCAAATTTTCTTCGTAATTTCTCTCCTCTGTTACCAATATTAAAGAGGAGCTTATGCCACAAGATCATCTGTCAGCACTTCTCTCAATAAATTGCCCCATTTATTTTTCCATTCTGTTCAGTCTTCCATAGCAGACTAGCCCTCTGATAGTTCGATTTATGTCCCTCCAAGCACTTGGCATGTTATGGCTCCAGGCAGCTCAGTCAGCAACGAGGCAGAAGGCAGGCGTGGTAGGGAAAACAGCTCAGCCTTGGATTTCTTGAAGTAAATCCCAAAGAGGGACAGGAAGTCCCCTTGCAGACAGAAAGTCTGCCGGCCTACAACATTTGGCATGCAGCTCTGGGCTAAGTGCGGTGTGCCACCAACCAGACAAGTGAGGAATTCCACAGCAAAGAGCGGAGTTAGTTGGGGAAAGAGGGGGAGGAAGAATGTCAGATAGAGATGTGGCAAGGAAGGCCAGAATAACAAATGTAGTAATAATGATAATGACGACAACAGTGATGATGATAACGTGAGGCAGAAACACTGTACAAGGATCACAAGGAAAGTGTGTCTCTATGCAGACAGACAGACAGAATGTAGCAATATCAAATAAAGGCTATTATCTCTCCAGTTTTTCTTAACCCCACCCCACCCCCAACACCGACACACAATACAGTTCTCTGAAATCACAGGATTTTTTTCTTAAAGGCATCAGAGCTTCCTCTCTTTTTCTTTTTGCATTTGAATCTTGAAATGCAGAAGAGTTTAAATGGATGAGGTTCCTGGAAAGGAACATTTGCAAAGGGAAAATCTTATCTGACAGGTCCTCTGTGGATTGTAGCAGAGGTTGTAGAAAATAAAATGAAGGGAGTCATTAAAGCAGATTAACCTTTTCCAGTACTGAATCTGCTTTTCTGATAGCTGCACTCATATTCTTTGCACTCATATTCTTGCTGAATCTCCAAGGGTCCTACCTTCCTTTTTCACACCAGAAGGCAAGACAAGAAACAACGGATGGAAATTAATCAAGGGGAGAAGCAACCTAGAACTAAGGAGAAATTTCCTAACAGTGAGTACAATTAATCAGTGGAATGGCTTGCCTTCAGAAGTTGTGGGTGCTCCATCATTGGAGGCGTTTAAGAAGAGATTGGACAGCCATTTGTCTGGAATTGTATAGGATCTCCTACCTGAGCAGGGGGTTGGACTAGAAGATCTCCAAAGTCCCTTCCAACTCTGTTATTTCGTTTCTGTTATTCTTTGTTGATTGGACCTTAAGACAAGCCATGATGTTGGTGGTAGAAACCATGCAGTCTGGTTCAACACTGGTACAGTATCATGCATCCTTTTGTGAGTTGAGGTTTAAGAGACCACTTCTCCATACAGCAAAGTGATTTCTGCATTGTTCTTAAACATACATGCAGTGAATGGTGAATATTGAGGCATGGCACTAGCTGACTCTTTTTTTTTTCATCCTTGGTGCTCAATGTAACAAATAAAGGCTAGCCCTCTAGGAGAGTTATCTATCTCCTAAGTGTGTTTTTTCCTATTCATAATTTCCATTTTGCAACTAGATAATTTGAAGGTAAGCCTTGTGTCTCTTCCAACCACATTCATTCCTTTTACCCATCAGCAGCTGAGATGCAAGATTAAGAACATCCTAAGAAGTCCTGGCTGGATCAGCCCAACACTTTATCTAATACAACTTCCTGTTTATAACAACGATCAGCATGATTCTTCTGGGAAATCTAAATAAGTTGAAGACAAATGGCTTCTCCCCATCACCACCCTCTGTCCTCCAGAAACTGGTATTTCGGTGTTATACTGGGTTTGACACTGACACTTTAGTAATCTATCATACTGGCTTAATTTATCATAGTCTTAGTTCAGGATAGGCTGAGTGCCATACTTGATTTAGCTGCTATTCTGCAGTCCACGTTTCAAAATATTGTCTGAGGCTGTGGCAGAAGCAGATCAGGTCAGAACAAATTTAAATACGTTTTGTTTATCCTTAGATTTAATTATTTTTTTAATTTTCTCTTCATATATTCATTCCCATATGGACTTTAAAAAGATATAACAGGTTTGATTTTTTTTTAAATAAGCAATTTGGGGAAAATATATTCTTTTTAGTACCGGTATACCTTTCAGACATTGTATAGTGTATAGCATATAAACTGTGTTTATCATTCTACTTTGTTCCTGAATGAAGACAATGAATGTGCTTTGTCAGCACAGTTGTCTTGGGACAATCTGTTTTAAAACTTGAGTTTGATTTTTGAGAATTGGTATCTTCCTTCCTTCCTTCCTTCCTTCCTTCCTTCCTTCCTTCCTTCCTTTCTTCCTTCCTTCCTTCCTTCCTTCCTTCCTTCCTTCCTTCCTTCTAGAACCCATTAGATCTTTAAGAACATTTAGAGTAGTTGCAGGCAGAGAATAAAGCTGGTGACCACTTTTTTAACCTGGTGAACACATCTAGAAATTCTGAGAACATGGGGCATTATCACAAAAAGTTGGTGGGTTTGCCCATTCACATATGCTATGAACAAGAAGGCTCCTATTTTCCAGAATGCCATCCACCCATATTTTACAACTCTTGTTCCCGTAGAATGCTTCTTGTCCAGCAGAGATCATATGGCATTCATTTTTAAAGTTAAAAGAGTGTTTTAAAAATACAAGCCAGATTAGTATAGTGATTAAGCCATCAGGCTAGAAACCAAGAGACTATAAGTTCTAGTCCCACCTTGGGCATGAAAGTCAGCTGGGTGACTTTGGGCCAGTTATTCTCTCTTATCCAACCACCTCATAGGATTGTTGTTGTGGAGAAAATATGAGGAAGAAGGGGTATTAATGAAAGTAGGTTCATTGCCTTGAGTTAAATATAATAAAATAAAAAGTGGGACAGGAAGTCTTGTTGGCATTAAGGTAGTTTCTGGAGGCATGCTGTCACTAGACACTGAAGATCTCAGAATAAGAAATGGCAAGGTAAGGCAAATAGGTGTTTTAGGACATCTCTAAAAGATAAGTCTTATTCTGACAAGCCCTGGATGATCTTGTGAAGAGATACATATGTATTTTTGTGTCTTGGTTTACATTTACAAACTCCTGGGTTCACTGACAATCTCCAGCATTCCCAGTTTAAATACAAGGATCAAACTCAAGTGTGGGTGTGAGAAAGCCCTTTGCCTGAAAACATTTAGAACCACATCCTGTTACATCCTGTTTTCATTTTTTCTTCTTATTATTATTTTTTTGCTCTTAAGTTGCTTTCTGGGTTTGGTTAGAAAGAGTGTAGGAACTGAATTAGTAAACGGCATCAATCTTGCTACTCTAAATTCCCAGCTACTTCAAAGCCTTTGGGCTATTTGTCTATCTAGGCCAAAACAGAACCTCTCTCCTTTATTTGGTAACTATTTTGCAGGTCAGGCAAAGAAGATTTTTTCCCCATCAACTGCCACTACACCATTATTTTTTTTTTTTTTTTTTTTTTTAAATTCTTTTATTAAAACAATCAGCATTGGACATAAAAACATATTATGCAGCAATCAACATGATACCTGGTATACAATACTAAGTATTCGTCTTTGAAAAAGTCTGAATTAGTAAGCCTTTTTCCCCCCCCCCCCACCCCTCGCGTCTAGTCTCAACTATACTCCTGTTACATTTTATTTGATTGGCGTTTCTTCTATCTGTTTCGAAATTAATGTGGTCAACATGAAACATAAGATCTTATTGCTAAACAACCCTCCTAGAACATAGCATACAACATTAGGTATTAATCTTTGTAAACATCTGTTTTAGTAAACGTTCTACCCTCCTCCCTTGCATCTTCATGCCACTACACCATTATTGATGGGCAAACATAAAATCAAAATGGCTGCCTGCAAATATCCTGTCTGATTCTTCCAAGCTGAGTTCTTTATTGTTTTCATAGTTATAACAAAACCTTGCCAGATTGAGCACTCTGCTATCAGAATGGAGTGGAGTGGAGGGGAGTGGAGGGGAAGGGAAGAGAAAAGAAGAGAAGAGAAGAGAAGAGAAGAGAAGAGAAGAGAAGAGAAGAGAAGAGAAGAGAAGAGAAGAGAAGAGAAGAGAAGAGAAGAGAAGAGAAGAGAAGAGAAGAGAAGAGAAGAGAAGAGAAGAGAAGAGAAGAGAAGAGAAGAGAAGAGAAGAGAAGAGAAGAGAAGAGAAGAACCTGGAAGGAATCTTGGAGGTCTCCTAATGCAATCCCCTGCTAAAGCAGGAACCCTATACCATGCTGGACATCTGCAATCTACTGTGTGAACTATTAGGGAGGGGCTGTCTTCACCGTCCTTCCCTCATTCATAATATCTGACTGAGTTTCCTCAGAAATGCACCCTCTCCTCCCTGGGACTCCTCTCCTTACTACATTACATCACATCTAGCTATTAGCACTGATGGAATCTCCAGACCTTCCCTTGCTGGTTTCCAATCATAAGGCTTTGTTAACCATATTTCTCCCCTTTCCTAGACAAATTCACTGAACTTTGAAGATCTTGCAAAAACAGTAACCGAAGCCATTATCCCCAGAACATGTGAGGAAGTAGAAAGGATATTGAAAGGTACAATGTCATGAGCAGATCTTTCCTCACATTCAGCTGATATAGGAAAAAAAAAAACATTTTTCAACGTTGCCCTTGTTGTGAAACTGAAGGAGCAAAGTGGGTATCTTGGCAGATCAAAGGGTTAAGGATGGCATATTCATGCTCATGAATCCATTTTAGCCAGTGCTGCTACTCTATTCTTATCTCTCTAGGTATTTTAGAATCAATCCTGGCAATCTGGTTGGCCATGCTGGATTACAGCCAAGAGGACTTGTGGCTCCACACAGGTGGAGGACACCAGTTTGGGGAAAGAAGGCAAGGCAGCAAAGTCTCAAGGCAGAGGATTCTCCCATTAGTTGTTACCAGGTAATTTCCCCCCCCCCATGCTAAATGCTGGGGATTAAATTTGGAACTTTCTGTACTTGCTTCAGTGCAATACTATGACTTCAGCCTCTTGATTCACTGTTGGTGAAATAATCCAAAACAGTTATTGGTAAAAGTCATTTGTATGGGAGGCTTCAAGGAACAAACCTTATTTTTTGGCCTGAAAGATTACAAATATATATTATGATTCTTTTATGAAATCTCCAATTACTTGTATAGGTTTTGTAAATATATACTTCTTACATTGGAAACAAAGTAAATTCATATACCACAAAGTCTAGAACAAAAACCAGTTCTTTTTCCTGAATTCCTCTTTCTCCCTTCACTCCTGCTTCCTGCTATCAGTTAATACTGCACAGCACCAGGAGGCAGCCCAGACCTACTTGGACTTAGGTCATCTCCTCTCAGTCTCCTTTGCTGTTGTTTTTTTGCAGTACGACTTCTATTTTTTTTAAAAAAAAATTCACTCTGCACTGTCCATAGACTAACACAAGAGAACTTTGCCAGTTTTCACAGCTGATTATGGCCTCCGCTTGGAAGAATTTGATACAATGGCTCCTTGTTCCCACAAACATCCCCCTCCTTTCTATCCAGATCCCACTCCTATGTCAAATCCTCTGTGACCTTTTTGCAGTGACCTCATCTGGCTTCAGAACATTTGATGAAACCAAATGTCCATGTTCTGCTCCCGCCTTCATCTCCCAAGGTTTGGCCAAATGCTGAACTCTTGCAAGCAACCAGGAAGGCACCAGATGAGGTTGGAAAGGTTTATGGAGGGAGGGTTCAAATTGGCATACATGACACTGCAGTTAGGGTTGAAAGCACCACTGACAAAATGCTCTCCTGAAGTCTTCATGGGAGATCTAGCTTCCAATCCATTTATATTCCCTTCCTGCTTTTTTCTTTTTCTCCAGTATTCTTTTTCTCTCTCCATTTTTTCCTTTCCATTTCATAGTAGGAACATTTTTTTCTCTTTCCCCTTAGTTTTTTTTAAAGAGCTACAAAGAAACATGAGAACAGTCATGTAGCTTACTTGCCTTCTGCCCAGGCATGGAATTACAAAAAAAAAAAGAACATTTCTGTTCAGTTGTTTTTAAAGAGTAAAAAGTGGTATTGAATTTTGGTGATGACTAGAGCCATAGCTTTATTTTGTCAAAAAATGGGCAGAATCAAAAGCACGTGTCAAGAATAGAGCATCATTAATTTCCATCCATAACTGCAAGCTATATGTGAATTTCATTGACAGGAGGTTTTTAAAATTAAAATGAATACAACTCTATTTCAATATCAATTGTTATTACTACTGCTCTTATGTTCACAACTACTCAGCCAACCATCATTGTGGCAATAATAATATACCATATTAAATGGAATATGTTTGATCTTCCATTCAGCATAATGGCAGTGGTGGCTAAGGTTGAGGAGAGTTGTAGTCTAAGCAACAGCAGGTTGAAGAAGCAACCTTCTCGTAGACTTCTATAGTGACTCTTTGCACCAACAGTCTACAAATAAGCAAATTGGTGATAAGGAGGCACAGTAAGAATTTATGTCTTAGATATTGTCATTCTTTGGGTGTCTCTTGCCCACACTGAGGACTCATTCTAAAACACATTTTTTTTCTCTTCCCTAGACCATTAGCAAAGGAGATTAAACTTCTCTTTAGCTGTTCCAGAATAAAGTAGTGTTTTCCATCTTTTCCCAAAGATGTATGGTGTATGAACATTCTGCAACATTCATGATCTGGATGATGAGCTCCTATTGGTGAAAAAGCAGCGGGCATACCCCTTCTCCTCCATTCCCTGAGTACTATTTCATTTGGCTTGGCCTGTGATCAGAACCAGTTGCCTTGTTTCCATGAAACCATCTGCCTATGTAAGTCTGAGCTATATTTCACAAAGCACTGTTCAGACATTAGGTGGGTTCCTTATATCGATTAGTATAACAGTCTTCTAGAAGGTCCCTAGACTGATGATTGACATGTATTTAAAAAGCCAGTAGACCAGTTTATAAAAAAGAAAGAAGAAGAAAAGGGCTTATAGTAATTAAAAGGGGATTTATACAGCCATGCTTTCCAATGTTTTTATTACATTGGAGGGAGGCTGTACCAATTTCCCTGCTTTAATAGTGTTTGGCATGTTGCATGGAATACTTTCAGGTGCAGCCAATGACAGCCACTGGCTGCCAGCACTGTCCATTCCCTTGTAGTGTTTACCATTTGGGATCTTTGGAAGCTGGATGAAGAGTTCTACCAGTTTTCTCTTCCAGACCAAATGAAAGGGAGACAAATAAATCTATGTACTAACTAGAACATCAACCTCCTGTGTCACACAAAGAAACAGAATATAAGTATTTGTAATATTGTTGGCCTGACGCTCAGGCAATTGGAAAGGTGGCCAAAGTCTCTTTTCTACATTCATGAAACCTGACCCATTATACATTGAGGCAAGGTGGCAAATATGGGGTCTTTAGGATCTGTGAACTTCAACTCCCATAATTCCTGAGCCAGCCATATTGGCTCAAGAATTCTGGGACTTGAAGTCCACAGATCATAAAGGGGCCATAGCTGCCCACCCGTGCTTTAAGGAGATTGACTGATGATAGGTTTTCCTGCCAGCTGGTGATCCTGGGTTGTTTCAATATAGTTGATACTTCTGAGCTGGAGATTTTTCTTAGCTTTTTTATTAGATATAAAAAAAATATGTTTGCTTCTTTGCCTTTTTGGTAATCATATCTTTTGCAGTGAAAACTTACTTTTCAAATGCCACAAAAACTATTCATATGGCTGCTAATACAGTATATCTAGGTAACATTTGTCACAGATACCGGTAGTAAAATCCCCTTTTACTAAAGTCCCACAGTATTCAGCTGTGTTTATTTTTGGTAACTAAAGATAGGATTAAAATTTTACAGTACAACACTATGCAATTTCTTCAGAAATGATCCTTATTTGTTAATAAGATTAAATATCTGTACAGTAGCAACCTTAATGTTATATAGAAGTAAACCAACATACCAGCTGATTTATTGATAAATCTATGCCTATATTTTGATATAATTTCAATTATCGCATTTTAAAAATTACTTTGCAGAACCCCCATACTGTACTGAAAAACAATTTAGCATTAAAACACCATCACCAATATTTTTGGAAATGAACTTTTAAATTGTTTTATGTTTTGCTTCTTTGCTAATTTAACTGGTTGGAATCCATTTGATTTTTTTTTAAAGAAGGAAGATTTATTTAGAAAGAGGTTGAAACTAAAACAAGCAGAACAAAAATTATATCATCAGAATGCAACAGAAAATGCAGAACAAAGGAATGAAGTGTTTGAATGATTGTTCTCTCCTTTTAATGTCTATTCTGCAAGAGTAATATAAGAGGACACAATAGAGATAAACAGTGTAGAATTCTGAGTTTTTAAAAAATAAGTTAATTAGATCCTGTTCCCACAAAGCATTAGAGACTAGGTTCAAGTGATGAAACCAATTGGCAGTGTGTTGACCATAAAGAAAAGGAAGTACTTCACACAAGTATAATTAACTTAAAGAACTTGTTGCCACAGGATGTTGTGATGGCCACTGGCCTAAATAGTTTTTTGAATAGAATTGAGGGGGTGGAGAACCACATTAAGAATATTTCTACACATGGGACCTCTGGCTTGGTTGATTTTTCTTCTTTTCCTTTGTTAAATCCTGTGGGTGTTTTATTCATTAAATTGACAAAAGCACTTTGTAAGCAAGGGCCAATTAGTCAATGCCCAAGAAAATCAATGGGTTAGAGGGCCTTCTAAAATTGAGCAGCAGAAGGCCAGAAGAGAGAGAGAGAGAGTTCTTTTGAAAGCTATACAACAGATGGGAAGGAACTTCTCATGTCTTAGGATTGGACCTTAAGTTGGAGTCTTCCTCAACTCTTTGCTTTCTAAAGGTTTAGAATTGTGACTTCTGTAATTCTCAGCCTGATAAATGGTAAACAGATTCTGTTTTAAACATTCACCAACTTTATCACAACCTGGAATTAAGGAGAAACTTCCTAACAGTGAGAACAATTAACCAATGGAACAGCTTGCCTTCAGAAGTTGTGGGCATTTCATCACTGGAGGTTTTTAAGAAGAGACTGGACAGCTATATGTCTGAAATAGTATAGGGTCTTCTGCTTGAGCAGGGGGTTGGAATAGAAGACCTCCAAAGTCCCTTCCTGCTCTATTCGGAATTAAATTAAATTAAATTCTTATGCCACTTCTTCCAAAAAATGCAGGGTGGTATTCTTGGACATTCTGTCACACTAAACTGAAGGTGAATGGCTGGTCCAAGTTCAGCAACCAAACGTGGATTGGAGATGAGTGGGAAAAGAAATATTCCATAACATGCAAAGTTTACATTTTTTAAAAAAAAAATCCTTATAATCCATGGAAGTATTGAGAGTTTTAATAAAATTAACTCTGGCTAAGTTTAAGATTTCAAGCTGCAACCTAGAGTATACATAGAAAGGAGATAAGAATTATCTCTTTGAAATCTTGCTTTACTTAGAAACTGGGCACCGTGCCCTCTGTTGAATCTGTTCTAGATCAGTGGGCCTTCTGTGATATATAGAGTAGCATTCTGAGGGAAATCATTATTATAAATTGTCATTATTATAAATTGCCACCTTGGAGTATCTGTTATAGTATGGCATTGCTACAGGGCATTGTGAGCAGGACTAGTTAGTTGGTACGGAACCTCAACCCTTGCCTGGATTTTGAAGCCTTGGTTTGCCAGGTGGTGATAGAGCCTGTTGTAACATTGCAAACATATTGACATAGAAAATTGCCCAATCATTTAAATGATGAGAACAATGGTCTTGGTATATTAAAGAGCAGCAATAACCTCAAGGAACAGGAAGAAGAATTGCAACAAGGCAATGGTGAGACAAAAAAAACTTGAATCCAAGGTAGAAATGTAGTTTGATAAAGCACCTCAGACTTGACTCTCCCTAGTTCTCATAAAAATGAAGGGGGGAGTTTTCAGACTTGCTGTAACCTCATAATAAGTTTGATGTAGTGATTTAAGGTATCGGGCTAGAAACTGGGAGACTGTGAGTTCTAACCCCAACTTAGAAACAAAGCCAACTGGGTGACTTTGGCCCACTCCCTCATTTTCAGCCTAGTAAGGAGGCAATGGCAAACTACTTCCAACAGCATTGCCAAATAAAATGCAGGACTTGTCCAAGCAGTCTCCAGGAGTCAACATTGACTTGAAGGCACACACACACACAAAAACCCCACCTTTATAATAAATTACTGTTAGCATTCAGGGCTTTGGTTTTTTAGTCTAGTCTATTTTGTGTACTGGTTAGACAAAGCAGCCCTATTTGTTATTCTTGGGAGATCCAAAGATGGATGAATTGCCTCATCCATTGCCCTGTTGAATAGCATGAGTAATGAAGAAACTTTATCAACTGTTCATAATGTTCAGCAACCCAGGGGAGGGAATTAATCTGGACCAGCCTCAGAGCTGGTATAGATTTGTTAAGGGGACTGAAGAACTGGGAGGCCTATGGAGTATTTCTCACCATGAGTCCCAAAGAAGCCCAACTAATTAAGATCATTTTGGGAAAAGAACAGAGAGACAACTATCAGTGGAGGACCAATGCCACATGGAGCAAGCTTCTCTGGTGAGTGTGCTGGAATTCATCAGCTGACAGGAGCCTGATAACAGATGTTAGAGCCGAGCCTTTGAAATTTGACTAAAGTGTCCTTGTTGTCAAGGTTTAATGCTTTGCGTGTCAATCTAGACAGAGAACTTCATTAGCTCAGCATGTATTTTTGTTTAGTTAAGGCAGATATCACATTTTCCAAATACTGTTAGCCAGTAAGTTAAATCTGATATCTATGTAACAGCCCTCCTTTTCTTCTTTGTTTAATTGCATTGCATGTGTTAAAAAAAAACTCTGCAGGTTATTAACATATAGCTTCTGGATCATATTTAAGTGATTGTCCTCTAAGACTCCAAGATCCTTCTCACAGTTATTATTATTGAGCCAGGTAACCTATACTATACCTGTGCATTTGGGGTTTTTTGCCTAAATGTAGAACCTTACTTTTTTCACCAATAAATTTTATTTTGTTAGATAGTGCCCAATGTTCAGGTCTGTCAAGATCCTTCTGAATCTTAAGTCTATCTTCTGGAGTGTTGGCTATTCTTGATGTTGTCTGCAAATTTGATGAGTTCCCAATCTATCCCCTTATCCTAATCATTGATGAAGATGTTGAAGAGCACTGGGTCCAGAACAGAGGCACCCCACTGCACACTATCCACCATGTAGATGCAGTTCCATTGAGGACCACATACTGAGTACACCAGCTATGAATCTATCTGCTGGTGATGCTGTCAAACCCACATTTTTCTATCTTATCAAGTAGTAGTCTACTTTATCAAATGCCTTTGTGGTCTATTTTATCAAATGCCTTACTGAAGTCCAAGTAAATTATATCCACAGCATTCCTCTGGTCCTCTAATTTTGTCACTTTGTCAAAGAATGCAATAACATTTGTCTGACATGATCTGTTTTTGACAAATCTGTGTTGGCTTTTGGTTATGACTGTTTGCCTTTAGGTGTTCACTGATTTGAACAGCTAAATACAGGTCTCAGATTTCCTTTAGGCCACCTTGGTTACTAACCAGAAGCGAAGGATGAAATCACATCTTCTCCTGGTCAATATGCAGTAAACAAATAGGAAGTTTATTTATTTATTATTATATTATTATTTATTATAATATTGTGTGTGTCTCTCTGTGTGTGTGTTATGTATGGGTATGGGTATGGACTTTTGCAATGTCACCCATAGTCACCTAATCAAAATTCAGGCGCTTGGAAACTGATATATATTTATATATTGAGAGTTGTAGCGCCAAGGGTCATGTAACTACGATTTGAAACTTTTGCAGCCAATTTCCAACTAGTAAAATCTGGGAGAGCTGGATTTTCTTAATGACCACATGATTCACTTAATGACTGTGGCAAAAATGACCATAAAATTGGGCATAAACTCACTTATCAACCATCTTACTTCGGTCCCAATTATGGTTGTAAGTTGAGGACTACCTATGATCTATTAAATGTCTTTCTTTTTCCAAACTGTTCTATATGAAATAGCTGTTTGAGAATTGCACAGTTCCCTACCTGCCTAGCAGTGCAATAGGCCTTTTTGTCATGGTACTATGTTCCTCAATCCATAGAAAGATAGCATTTTGTGGTTCTGGTGCTATATTATTACCTCCTGGAAAATTAACACTCAAATAAAAGTTAATTTTTAAAGTACACATACTGAAAACAGCCATATGCTGATGAAAAATGTGAAAGCAGGCTTAAATATGAGAATTGGAACATACTAACATAAGTCACTGCAAAAAATCAGCATGAGCTCATGTCTGCTAAGAGAAAGCAAGGGCGAAGAGCATTAAGTAAGTGTTGAAAAAGGAGCAGGTCTCTTTCCACCTCCATGAAATGGTTCAAAGTGATCCTGGTGTGATTGATAACTGGAGTCCAAACTTCTTTTCCTTAGTAAGTCATGGTCCTTTTTCTCAAAATGTGGAAAAGGGAGAACTTGGGTGTCAGCACTGGTGTCTGTTTTAAAGCATTCTCTATGATGCTAAACCTTGCCATGTGTCAATCACATTCCCAGACAGGGCAGGTAAGATGGGTGCCGTTTCCTTTGTGCACTTTCACACCCAGAGAGACATCAACAAGGACCCCCATTTCTAGGCTGATGGCCATTTGGTGCTGGGTAGGCCACAGAGGAGATGAATTCACTATACTGTAGTTTATTTGCTGGGCTGCCACCATTAATCAGTAAGGTGAGGAGTTGATTGATTAAGGTAACCCACATGATTATTTTTGATTGGTGCTATTTTGGTTTCATTCTACAGGTAGTCCTGGCTTACAACAGTCCATTTAGTGACCGTTCAAAGTTACATTACTGATGTAACTTTGCAGTATCCCCATCGTCACGTGATCAAAATTCAGACAGTTAGCAACGGACTCACATATATGACGGTTGCAGTGTCCTGGAGTCATGTGATCCCCTTTTGTGACCTTCTGACGAGCAAAGCCAATGGGAAAGTCAGATTCACTTAACAACCATCTTAAGAACTGCAATGATTCACTTAACAATTGTGGCAAGAAAAGCCATAAAATGGGGCAAAACTCACTTAACAAATATCTTGCTTATAAATTTTGGGCTCAGTTGTGGTCGTAATTCGAGGACTACCTGTATTACCAAAACAACGTTGTTTGTAAAAGCTTTTCACTTGGAGAATGAACACTGGGTTTTTTGTTGAGCAACCTGAATATAATCCTTCATATATTTCCGTAAGTTATCAAAGACTGGTAGCAGTTAATGTATTTCTAATCAAAGGATTACCTCAAATACTTTGTTAAAAGTAGAGGATGAGTCACTGAAACATTCTAGAAGTGGTTGATCGGCCCTCTACACAAGAATGATTCAGGAATGCATTAGAAAGAGCAAAATAACTAGAAGGAACTTGTAATTCTAATTATTCTGATGTATCATTCCGATAAACTGTCTTATTATTAAATAAGTCATATTGGCTATTTTGCCTCTCTGTCTGAAAATATCCCATCTGTGGGTTCTTCCTCATAGCTGCCTTAGTGTGCATTGCTGTAATTCTTGAGTTGGCAGAAAAAATAGGCTGACATAATTTGCATTACACCAATGGCTCAGTTATGAGGCTTGAGAATAACTCTTTTACTACAGTTTTTAATATTTTAATCTGTGTAGTTTTTAATATTTTAATATTTTACAAATAGTTCTCAACTTACAACCATTTGTTTATAGTAACTCTTTGAAGTTATAACAGCACTAAAAAGTGATTTATAACGGCAGCACGGACTCGCCCCTCACGCGGGCGGCGGGTCCTTGCCAGGCCGCGGCGGCCGCCTCTTCCCTCCTCCTCCTCCTCCACCTCCTCAGCGAGGGCGTCCCCAGTGGCTCCTGCCTCGCCTCAGCCCGGCCGGGGAGGCGGGTGAGGCAAAGCGCGGGGAAAGCAGGCGGAGAGCCGTGGCGGCTGGGCGGAGCGACTAGGCCCGAGTGACGGGGATAGCGGTGGCCGTGTGAAGGCAGTTGAGGCCCGCCCGCCTGGTCTGGCTGGGCGGCCGTCTGAGCCAGGCAAGATGGCGGCGGTGGAGCTGGAGTGGGTGCCCGAGACGCTCTACAACACCGCCATCTCGGCTGTGGTCGACAGCTATGGCCGGGCACGCCGGAGAGACATCCGCTCCTTGCCGGAGAACATCCAATTCGACGTCTATTACAAGTTTTACCAACAAGGCCGACTATGCCAGCTGGGTAGCGAATTCTGCGAACTAGAAGTTTTTGCAAAGGTGCTTCGAGCTTTAGATAAAAGGCATCTCCTTCACCACTGCTTTCAGGCGTTGATGGATCACGGAGTAAAAGTCGCTTCCGTCTTGGCCTACTCATTCAGCAGGAGGTGTTCCTACATCGCAGAATCAGATGCTGCCGTAAAAGAGAAAGCGATCCAGATTGGGTTTGTCTTAGGGGGGTTCCTGTCTGATGCTGGCTGGTACAGTGATGCCGAGAAGGTGTTCCTTTCCTGCCTTCAGTTATGTACCCTTCATGATGAGATGCTCCACTGGTTTCGTGCCATCGAATGTTGCGTCAGGTTACTGCACGTCCGGAATGGCAACTGTAAATACCACTTGGGAGAAGAAACCTTCAAATTAGCACAGTCTTATATGGAAAAACTAGCAGAGCATGGCCAGCAAGCCAACAAAGCTGCACTCTACGGGGAGCTGTGTGCTCTGCTCTTTGCAAAGAGTCATTAAGATGAGGCTTACAAATGGTGTATAGAAGCAATGAAGGAGATCTCGGTTGGCTTGCCTGTAAAAGTAGTAGTGGATGTTTTACGACAAGCCTCAAAGGCTTGCGTTGTGAAACGTGAATTTAAGAAAGCCGAGCAGTTGATAAAACACGCAGTGTACCTAGCACGGGAGCATTTTGGAGCCAAACATCCTAAATATTCGGACACTCTACTTGACTATGGATTTTATTTACTCAACGTAGATAACATATGCCAGTCAGTTGCAATTTATCAAACAGCCTTGGACATCAGACAGTCGGTGTTTGGCGGCAAAAACATCCATGTAGCTACAGCCCATGAAGATCTGGCATACTCTTCTTACGTTCACCAGTACAGTTCGGGAAAATTTGATAATGCACTATTCCATGCAGAACGTGCGATTGGTATCATCACCCACATTCTCCCAGAAGATCACCTGCTCCTCGCTTCTTCCAAAAGAGTTAAAGCGCTTATCCTGGAGGAGATTGCGATCGACTGCCACAATAAGGAAACCGAGCAATGGCTACTCCAGGAAGCTCACGACTTGCACCTCTCCTCTCTCCAGCTGGCCAAGAAAGCGTTTGGGGAATTCAACGTTCAGACAGCGAAACACTACTGCAACCTTGGCCGACTTTATCAGTCAATGAGGAAATTTAAGGAGGCGGAAGAAATGCACATCAAAGCAATTCAGATCAAGGAACAGCTGCTTGGTCAAGAAGATTATGAAGTCGCTCTTTCGGTGGGACACCTCGCCTCGCTCTACAACTATGACATGAATCAGTACGAAAACGCTGAAAAGCTTTATTTGCGATCCATCGCAATTGGAAAAAAGCTTTTTGGGGAAGGTTACAGTGGACTAGAGTATGACTACAGGGGCCTCATTAAACTGTACAACTCCATTGTCAGCACCAGTCTTCAGTCAACTGAACAAGTTGTCCAGACTTTCCTGATGTCCCAGACCGTCGAAGGACCCGTTTGCTAAGGAACTTGGTCAATTTTACCAATTCTTGTTTCCTTCTTGGTTTTCCCCTAAATTTACGTGGGAAAAGTCATACTGTGAAATTCGAAACCATATGTATTTTTTTTCTTTTTCCAACCCTCCTTTCCCGGAGCTGTTTTAAAAACAACAACAACAACAATAATAATAATAATAATAATAATAATAATAATAATAATAATAATAATAATAATAATAATAATAATAATAATAATAATAATAATAATAATAATAATAATAATTTGCATTGAAACACTGGTCCAGTCCATTAAAAAAATCCCATTTTGGGGATGACGTCAACTTTTGATGGAGTGACCATAAGCCAGACGTGTGTGCTAAATGCACAAGCATAAGCACAGCATATTTTGTTTGGGTTCAAGGCGTGTGTCTGCGCACGCACGCGTGTGTGTGTGGTTCACAAACACGTACACACAAGCATGTGCGCGTGGGGGAAAAAAAGATCTCTAATAATCTTCTCTAATTTTTTTTTGTTCCAAAAAGCCACTTTACAAGAAATTGCTGCAAAGACTAGAGAGAAATAAAACCATTTGACAGTTTGTAAAAAAAAAAAGTGATTTATAACCATTTTTCACACTTACAATCGTTGCCACATCCTCATGGTCACATGATCAAAATTCAGATGCTTGGCAACTGACTCATATTTATGACAGTTGCAATGTCCCAAGGTCATGTGATCACTTTTTCCTACCTTCTGACAAAGTCTATAGGGAAGTCAGATTCTCTTAACAACCATGTTACTAACTTAATCATTGCAGTGATTCTCTTAATAATTATGGCAAGAAAGGTTGTAAAATGGGGCAATATTCACTTAATAACTTTCTTGCTTAGCAATAGAAATTTTGGGCTCAATTGTGGTCAAGGACTTGTTTTATAAACTTGTAAGTCACCCAGGGTCACCTTGTAGGGGTGATGAGTGGCATAAAAATTTGATAGACAGACAGACAGACAGACAGACAGACAGATGATAGATGGATAGATAGATAGATAGATAGATAGATAGATAGATAGATAGATAGATAGATAGATAGATAGATAGATACACAGATACATAGATACATAGATAGATAGGGAGAAAGCAGATCTATTTAACTCGCTTTTCGCATCTGTCTTTACACAAAGGGAAAAAACAGACCAACCTATCAAAAATAGTGCCATAAAAACAAAATAGAAATACAAGTTAAGATAGGCAAGAAAATGGTAAGTGAACACCTGTCCAGCCTAGACGAGTTCAAATCACCAGGACCAGATGGATTACACCCCAAGGTTCTTAAGGAACTGGCAGATGTGATCTCAGAACCATTGAACTATATTTTTCAAAGATCCTGGAGCACTGGTGAACTACCAGAGGACTGGAAAAGAGCTGATGTAGTTCCCTCTTCAAAAAAGGAAAAAAAATGGATCCAGGAAATTACAGACCTATCAGCCTGACCTCAATACCTGGGAAGATTCTGGAAAAGATAATCAAACAACGAATTACATAACCTAGAGACAAAGAAAGTCATTACTAAAACCCAACACGGATTTGTCAAAACCAGATCACGCCAGACAAATCTTATTGCATTCTTTGACCAAGTGACAAAATTAGTGGACCAGAGGAATGCTGTGGATATAATTTACTTGGACTTCAGTAAGGCATTTGACAAAGTAGACCACAACCTACTACTTGAGAAGATAGAAAAATGCAGGTTAGACAGTATCACCACCAGATGGATCCGTAGCTGGCTGACCAGCTGTACTCAGCGTGTGGTCCTCAATGGAACCGCATCTACATGGAGGGAAGTGTGTAGTGGGGTGCCCCAGGGCTCTGTTCTGGGCCCAGTGCTCTTCAACATCTTCATCAACGATCTGGATGAGGGGATAGATGGGGAACTCATCAAATTTACAGACGACACCAAGCTGGAAGGAATACCCAACACTCCAGAAGACAGGCTTAGGAAACAGGAGGATCTGGACAGACTTGAATACTGGGTGCTATCTAACAAAATGTAATTCAATGGTGAAAAAAGTAAGGTTCTACAATTGGGCAAGAAAAACCAAATGTACAGGTATAGTATAGGGGATACCTTGCTCAATAGTAGTAACTGTGAGAGGGATCTCAGAGTCATAGTGGACAATCATTTAAATATGAGCCAGCAGTGTGCTGCAGCTGCCAAAAAAGCCAGCACAGTGCTAGGCTGCATTAACAGAGGGATAGAATCAAGATCACGTGAAGTATTAATACCACTTTACAATGCCTTGGTAAGGCCACACTTGGAATACTGCATCCAGTTTTGGTCACCGCGATGTAAAAAAGATGTTGAGACTCTAGAAAGAGTACAGAGAAAAGCAACAAAGATGATTAGGGGACTGGAGGCTAAAACATATAAGGAACGGTTGCTGGAATTGGGTATGTCTAGTTTAACAAAGAGAAGGACGAGGGGGGACATGATAGCAGTGTTCCAATATCTCAGCGGCTGCCACAAAGAAGAGGGAGTCAAGCTATTTTCCAAAGCACCTGAAGGCAGGACAAGGAGCAACGAGTGGAAACTAACCAAAGAGAGAAGCAACCTAGAACTAAGGAGAAACTTCCTGACAGTTAGAGCAATTAACCAGTGGAACAACCTGCCTCCAGAAGCGGTGAATGCTCCAACACTGGAAGTTTTTAAGAAGAAACTGGACAGCCATTTGTCTGAAGTGGTATAGGATTGAGCAAGGGGTTGGACTAGATGACCTCCAAGCTCTCTTCCAACTTTTATTATTATTATTATTATTATTATTATTATTATTATTATTATTATTATTATTATTGTTGTTGTTGTTGTTGTTGTTGTTATTATTATTATTATTAAGATAGATAGATAGATAGATAGATAGATAGATAGATAGATAGATAGATAGATAGATAGATAGGTAGGTAGGTAGGTAGGTAGATAGATAGACAGACAGACAGACAGACAGACAGACAGATAGTTGGATGGATGGATGGATGGATGGATGGATGGATGGATGGATGGATGGATGGATGGATGGATAGATAGATAGATAGATAGATAGATAGATAGATAGATAGATAGATAGATAGATAGATAGATAGATAGATAGATAGATAGATAGATTCTTTTCTCCAACATCACAAGTTGAAGGCATCAATTCTTGGGCAATCATTTTTCCTTATGATCTAATTCTCACAGCCATACATTATTACTGAGAAAACCATAGTTTTAATTATACAGACCTTTATTAGCAGGGTGACATCTCTTTTTAATATAAGCTGTTTAGATTTGCTGTAGCTTGGCATTCATAGAGGGTTACAAAAGCGACAGAGCAGAGAAAAACATAAATATTGAACTTATATCACTATTTTTAAAAGTCCACTGTTTTTTCTATCTTTATTTTCCTATGTAGAGATCAACTTTTCTCCAAGATATTCAATATGCCTTACTTGAGCGGAATTATCTTTATTTTGATTTTCTAAGCTGAGTAGACTGAAAGAGTGTAAGCCCCCTTTCTTTAGGTTTTTCCTAAAAGCTGCAATTCTTGACTGCACTGTATGAGTGAAGTAGTGGAAGGAGTGATACTGATGGCTTAGAGAAAAATTCTGTGTTCTCTTCATACTTTTACTGTGTAAAACATGTACAGCCTCTAAATCAAATACTTATTTCCATGTTGAAAGGAAATGCTTCAAAATCAGGCTGCTTTCCAAGATACATAATTTCATGGCTGGATCAAGCCAATATTTTATGCAGTCTAGCCCTCTCTGTCTCCCTCAGTGACCTGCCAAGGGTTCTGGGAAGCTGATAAATAGGACAGGAAAATGGTGTTTGCTATGAATAGCACAGAGGAATTGGATGCCCAGGACACATCAGAAGAAGTGTGATATGCCTAATAAACAAGTTGTTGCTATTTTCCATTAATTTTTGTTTTGTTTGTTTGTTTTGTTTTGTTTTCACAATATGAAAAGCTGGTCTGCCATTGTAAATATCAGGGGTGGAAAATATGCTGGCAATAAAGCTTAAGGTGATGGATTTCATGCAGACCATTCATTCATTCAGTGACTAAATTTAAACCCTGCTATTTATCCAAGAACTCAAGACATTCTTCACATCTGTCTCTCCTCTAGTTTTATCCTCACAAAAGCCACTTTGTGAAGTAAGGTGGGGTGAGAAAGAGTGACTGTCCTAAAGTTTCTCAGTCAGCTGAGTGTTGGAATCTGAATTTCTCCATCATAGTTCAACCACTGCATAAAGGTAGATTTAAAGAACCATATGGGCCCAATCATGCATTCCTCTTGATGCACAGCATAGACTGGTTTAGCACTGCTTTATTCTGATATTTGTTTTCAGTTTCCCAGTCTACTCTGGTTCTTTAGAGTTCCCTGATCATCTATCCATTCCAACAGGGAGTGATCCCATTGAGCTTTTAAGTCTAGAAAAGGCAAGTTCAGATGGTGCCACTTTCTCATGAAGTAACCAAAGCCCCCACAAACAACCTATCCAGTCCTCTAGGAAAATCTCTCTGTCCAAATTGCTGTGAGGAGAGAATTTATGTGTGAAGAGAAATGGAGAAAGTAAGAAATGTCAAAAAGGCAGACTTCTGGCAAAGAAATGATGGACTAAAGATGGTTCTGCAAAAAGCTGACTTGATAATTGCAATGTAATGAAGAACTGGTGAGAAGACTGGCTCTTTGTAATTCCTCTCTGAACAAGGAGAGAACTTGAGATCACTCACAAGTGCTCCAGACAGTTGTTCCTTACAGTCCTTGCAACCAGACCAGATAGAAGTCTTGGATGTATTCAGAGCTCTGGAAGAAAAGGGAATAGCCATCTTGCTCAAACCACAATCAATGCCTTCAACTTTGGGTTTGTGTACTTCTTTTTCTAATCACTTTCAGAAATACATTCAGCTTTATGTATTAACATATAGCTTCATACATTGCTCAAAACACAATTCCCTTAATTGTGATTTGTTAACTTTGCTTTAATCCACAACTATCTGAAGTCACATGTCGTGCTAGGCCATAAATCATTGTCTAGAAACCACAGTGATACATTGCACTCAGCCATGGTTTGCTCAAAGTTTGTTGACTAAGCTGTACATAATCACAATTCATAGCATATCAAGGACAGTGGCAGGTTCACCCAATACTCAAATTACTAAACCAACAATTTAGGTGCAATTGGCCTCTGAATTCAAAATTTCTACAGGTGGTCCTTGACTTATGACCTCAATGGAGTCTAAAATTTCTGATGCTAAGCAAAACATTTGCTAAGTGAGTTTTGCCCCATTTTATGACCTCTCTTGCCATATTTGTTAAGTGAATCACTGCAGTTGTTAAGTTAATGCAGTTCTTAAATGAAACTGGCTTCCCCATTGACTTTGTTGTCAGAAGGCCATAAAAGGTGATCACAGAGGCGCGCATGCGCAAGGCACGGAAGCAGACGGCTTCTGTGAGGCTCTGAACTCTGGGACTTGAAAAGCCGCAAAAACAGCGCAAAACAGACTTTTTCAAAGACGAATACTTAGTATTGTATACCAGGTATCATGTTGATTGCTGCATAATATGTTTTTATGTCCAATGCTGATTGTTTTAATAAAAGAATTTAAAAAAAAAAAAAAAAAAAAAAAAAAAAAAAGTATGCGTGCCAGCCAAATAGTAGACCATGCCCTTCAACATTCAGTATTCTATCATTCATCATATTGATCCAGTCACTCAACGCCACCAACGTCGCTGCATAGTAGTATAGTTTTAGATTAGGCATTTTTTTTCAAAAGGCTTTTAGACATTGAATAATTTTTGTTTTGAGTGGAACAGGTTACATACAGATATACACAGAGATGAACTTCAGCTTGGAAATACGATAACACAAAATTAAGTGTATTTCCTACAAGGTATTAGCAGCACTGTTTACCGTGTTTCTCATGTTCATCATCATAAAACGTTTGGGGTTGTGACAAGAAATGCATATATGTAATGACTGACTCCTTACAAAACTGAGCAGATTTTGAAGTTTAAAAACTTTGCAAATTGTACAATTTTAAAAAGCATTTTGTCTTCAGTTTTGTTCTGAATAGGCATTGTGAGGGCAGTCTCTGTAGGCCTCTTTCTGCTTGTTGTTGCACTTATGTTGTTGCAATTATGGCTAAAGAGGTTTTTCCAACATCTGTAGTCCAAGTTTGCCTACCATTAATAGACTGGCACCAGCAATTAACCCTGCAGGCATAAATTTCCTAGAGTTATAGTATCTCATTCCCATCAGGACAGTCAGGGTTCCAGATGCAGACAGAGAAAGCCAAATATTCTTTGGATCCGTTGACTGCTGATAAGCACCCAATCCTGCCAGCCCACCACAGAGGAGACCAGCAGCTAAGGAAGGGACACTGCCTGCTTTTACATAGCCAGCTATTCCACCGGAGGTAACCAATGCAGCATAACCATAGCCAATCCAATCCACACTCATGCTTCCGCAAAGGTCGCGCGTGCAAGGAACAATCTAGATTAGGCATTTTTAGTCCCCCTCTCTTCCTCGTGTCCTGGATGATTTTTAGTTTCACCCTCGGTCTCTTGTCATCCCAAATAAATCTGTTGATGCCCTTGCTGATTGTACTGGTTGCGATACTGTCACCAGCAGGTCGTCTGCGAAGGGACACAGTCTGTAGTCCTGTTGTCCAATCTGTATGCCCTTTATGTCCTCTGCTGCTCTTATCTTGTTCAGCAGAATCTCCATCATTAAGACAAATAACAGTGGTGACAGCGGACAGCCCTGTCTCGTGCCTCTTTCTATGTTGAATGGGTCTGTTAGTTCGCCGTTCACAATGATCTGGCCCGTTTGTTTCTGGTAGATTGCTATTATGGAGTTGAGGAACTGCTTTCCCATTTTCATCCCCCGGGCTAGGTTCGTCAGGAATGGCCAATTCAGTCTGTCAAAGGCTTTTTCTGCGTCCACAAACATGAGGGTAGCAGGCACCTGGTTGTGCCTTTCCAAGTACTCTATTATATTCAACAGCTGTCTCACGTTGGTTTTCATCTGACGTCCTTGTATAAACCCCGTTTGATCCGGGTGAATTATTTTTTGTAATACAGTCATTAATCTGTTGGCCAGCACTTTTGTGAAGAGTTTGTAGTCTGTGTTCAATAGTGAGATGGGCCTATAGTTTGCCGGTTCTGCATTATCTTTTCCCTCTTTGGGGATTAGAGAAATGTAGGCTGTTTTCCAGGAGGGTGGGACTTGGCCTCCTTCTTGTATGTTGACAAATAGCTTTCTGAGGGGTTCTATCATTTCCTCTTGGAGATGCTTGTAATAGGTAGCCGTTATCCCATCCATCCCGGGTGATTTTCCTTTTTTTAGTTGTTTGATCGCTGAGTGTATTTCCTCCTTCGTGATTGGGGCGTTCAGGGCATCTCGTTGTGTATCGGTGAGTACCATTATTTTTTCGTTTTGTAGAAACTTTTCTATCTCTTTGTCCTGTATCTTCTCCTCGGCGTACAGCTTTGAGTAGAACTCAGTGAAAGCTTTCTTAATGGTTTCCTGTTTGAATTCTTCCTTGCCTTTGTACTCTATCTTTTCAATTATGTGGGCTTTCTGTTTCTTTCTTATGGTGTAAGCCAGCCACCGACCCGGTTTGTTGGCGCTACAGAATGTCTTGTGTTTTGCATATTGTATATTCCATGCTACTTGATCCGCCATCAGCATGTCAAATTGTTTTTCCTTTCTTTTTCGTTCTTGTTTGCGTCGGTGCCTGGCGTTCATGTTCATGAGGATCCCGCGCATAAATGCCTTGCTAGCGTCCCAAATCATTTCAATGGGTGTTTCATTGTTCATATTTATACTAAAGAATTCCTTCATGGCACTTTTGCATTCAGCCACCTCTTTCTTGTGTCTAAACAGGTTTTCATTAATTCTCCAGGATTTCCTCGATTTCCGATCCTGTCTTTATTCCATCCCTACCGGGTTATGGTCTGTTAGTACTTTGGGTAGGATTGACACAGTGTTTAGGCGGACTAGCAAGTCACTAGATGCCAGGATGAAGTCAATTCTGGAAAATAATTGATGCCTGTCGGAGAAAAAGGTGAATTGTTGCTCTTTGCCGTGCCGTTCCCTCCAGACATCTGTCAGTACAAGGTCTTCCTTCATGTCGAAGAAAGATTTAGGCAACTTGGAGTGCCTCTGTGGGTTAGGTTTTGTTTTCTTCTTGTCTAGGGCAATCTCTATGACCCCGTTCCAATCTCCCAGAATAATACATGATCTGTAGTTGAGTTGTATTAACTTCTTGTGTATCTTTTTGTAGAATTTTCCTTGTTGTTGATTTGGTGCATATATGCCCATCACTAGAATTTTCTTGTCGTCCTGTGTCACTTCGATTGCTAGGTATCTACCCTGGGAGTCCGACTCTATTAGCTTAGCTATTACATGTTTCTTCACGTATATAACAATCCCGTTCTTCTTTCGTGGCGCCGCTGCAACAAAATGTGTACCTAGTCTGTTGTTGATTAAGTATTTCTGGTCCGCTGCTCTGATGTGTGTTTCTTGTAGGCAAATTATGTCGTTTCTTCCTTGATACAGATAATGAAATATCTTTCTCCTTTTCTGTGGGGAATTTAGTCCGTTAACGTTCCATGTCAAGTATTTAGTTGTCATTGTCGGTTTCAGGATACTCTTCCAAGACCGCTTCTGTTCTATCTCTTGTGTTCTTCTTTGGTCTCGTTCCCATGGTATCCAAGTTGGTGCTCATGTTGCATAGAGGGGTCGTGCCTTGCTGCTCCGTGCGTTTGGTAGTGGATCTTAGTATTCTGCTCTCTGCAGTCTGTCCTGTTTCCTTGTTCTTGTTGCTTTCTGTTCTCTGTGTCGTCGTGTCTCGAGTTGGTCCTTTCCTTTCTCTTGCTACTGCGTCGGTCTGTATTTCTGGGTGGGTTGCTCGTTGTTCTCGATCCCTTCCGCGTTCCAGTGGCCCTTCTGCGTCTTCTCTCGTGGCATGCTGAGGTCCATCCGACGTCAGTTCCTTTGCAAGGAATTCTCTGGCTTTCTGGACCGAGTTCAGGTAGTATCTTTTATTTTTATAGAAAAGTGACATCCCCGTTGGGGCTTCCCATTGGTATCGCAGAGTGCGTAGTCTCAGTTCGTCGACCAAGAACTTGTAGTTCTTTCTGTCTCGCAGCATCGTCTGGGGGATCTCTTTCAGTACTTTCACTTCCTGCCCCTCCATGTATAATCTCTTGTTGTAAGATGTGACTGAGATGAGGTTCCTGAACCCCTGTGTCGCAAAGTGGATGACCACATCCCTTGGTTGATGCCTGTTTGTTGCCGTCCGTGCGCCCACTCTGTAGATTCTGTCGAATTGCCATGCGATCTCTGGGATTTGCTTTCCCAGGAATGTTGCCAGGGCCTCTATAAAGGTTCTGAGCAGGCCCCCTTGGGTTTCGTTTGGTGACTCTTTCCAACCTCTAAACCTGAGTGCGGACTCCATTTGCCAGTATTGTATCATGGAGGATTGGTCTTGGGCCACCCCTTTCATCTCTGCTATCTGTCCCTCTACGTGGTTCTCCACTTCTTCCATCCGCTTGTCCACATTCTCCCTGATCTCCTGGAAGTTTTTCTCCATTTCTTCCCCTATTCCCTTGTAGTGTGCTTGCATTGCCTCCTTCATTTTTTCCAGGTCCGCGGCCATCGCCCTGCGTTGCTCTTCCCATTTTCTCTCTAGTTCTCTACCCTGGTCTCTCAGCATTCGTTTTATGTCGTTGCATCTTTCCTCCATCTTTTGTTCTGCCTCTACACACCTCCTCTCCATCCTTGTGTCCATTTCCATCAACTTTTTGTCCATTCCATCAATCCTTAGTACCAGCGTTTCTATTACCTCTTTTAATCCTTGTATCATGTGTGCTGTTGGGCTGGCTTGGGTGGACAGATGGGTCTGGGGGCCTGTAGTTGGATGGGAGGGTGTGGGTAGGGGTAAGGTGTTTCCTGGTGGTTTAAGAAGCTGAGCTGGGGAGGATGTAACTCCCTTTGTTTGTGTCAGCTTGGTCTGTTTGGAGGCCATCTTGGGCTTATCCTCCTGTTGTTCTTGCACTGTTTTGGTTTCCAAGTTAGGCCAAGTTAGACACTAGGTTGTGATCTGATGGTGATTCAGTAATCCAACCTTTCAGGGGGGGAGCTTCAGGGTTCAGGCAGTGTGGGGGTAAGAGCCTATATTCAGGCAGTTCTGTGTTCAGGGAGCCTGTTCAGTGCCTTTGCCTTGGTTTCCTTTTCACTCCCCTCTGCCAGCCTGTTTCTTCTCTTTGTTCTTTTCTGGCTCCTTCCTGCCCCTTTTTCTCTGCTTTCTTGCCCAGGTCACTTTCTCCTGTCTTCTGTCAGCTTGTGTTTACAGATCCCTTCTGCCTTTCCTTTATAGCGCTCCAGGTTGCCTTCCAGCTTTCTTCTTCCTCCCACCTTCTTCCCTGGGTAGTCCTGTCCTCTTCTGAATCCCTGGGGCTCCCTTTCTGGTGGGTCTGGGGTGCAGCGCGTGGGGTAACACTCACCAGTCCCTCTGTCTGGGTCTTCCCCCTCTGTCTGCTTCTTTGCCACCTCCTTCTTGTCGATATTGCTCTCCGCCAGCTCTACTTGCCTCCTCCTTTGTTCTCCGGACCTGGCTCTCTCTTCCACTCTTCCGGTTTTCTTTTCCTCCTTCTGATCATCTGGGGGTCGTTTCTAGGTCTGCAGACCCTCCCAGCGGCCCTTGCTGATCCCACCGGCTTCTTCCTCCTTCTTCTTCTCCCCGCTCGTGCCGGTTTTCTCCAGCAGCGCAGCAGCGCAGTGTCTTCGGGCCTGCCGGCCGGCCGGCAAGCCGCTGTCGGCTTCCTCCGCCTCTTCCGCGTCCCTCTCGGACCCTTCGGAGATTTTTTTTCCCTTGCCTGATCGAGCCGAGGGTCCTCTTCTGTCGTCTCCTCTCCTCCGGTGTCTCTCTCTCGCGGCTAACCGGTAATTTTTAAGTTTTTAAAAACAGAATTGACTTTATATTAACAACCAGCGACTTGCTTGTTAGCCTAAAGAAGGTGAAAATCTTACCCAAAGTACTAACAGACCATAACCCGGTGTGGATGGAATTAAGACATGGACAGAAACCTAGGAGATCCTGGAGAATTAATGAAAACCTGTTTAAATACGATATAAATGTGGATGAATGCAAAAATGTTATGAAGGAATTCTTTAGCATAAATATGAATAAGGAGACACCTATAGAAATGATATGGGACGCCAGCAAGGCATACATGTGTGGTATTCTCATGGACATGAACAAAAGGCACCGTCGCAAACAAGAACAAAAAAGAAAGGAGTTAGAAGATGAGATAAGTAAGAAAGAGCAACTATTAATAAAAAGACCGAAGGACAAGGTCACCAAAGAGGGAATCAAGATTTTAAGGAAACAATTTGACTTGTTGATGGCGGACCAAGTGGCAAGGAATATACAATATGCAAAGCATAGGACATTCCGTAATTCCAATAAACCTGGTCGGTGGCTGGCTTATACATTAAGGAAAAAGCAAAAATCCCGCATAATTGAAAAGATAGAGTATAAAGGAAAGGAAGAGTTTCAACAGGAAATGATCAAGAAAGCTTTTACAGAATTCTACTCCAAGTTATACGCTGAAGAGAAGACA
This sequence comes from Bothrops alternatus, assembly GCA_034064705.1. Lineage (NCBI taxonomy): Eukaryota > Metazoa > Chordata > Lepidosauria > Squamata > Viperidae > Bothrops > Bothrops alternatus. Next base: position 73,800 of record JARGCV010000057.1, read on the forward strand.
CAAGACAAAGAGATAGATATGTTTCTGCAAAATGAAAAGTTATTGATAATCACCAATGAACAAAGAGATAGTCTGAATGCATTGATCACCCAAGAAGAAATACTTTCAGTGATTAAACAATTGAAAAAGGAAAATCACCCGGGACTGATGGGTTAACAGTGACCTATTACAAGTATCTTCGAGAGGAAATGATAGAACCCCTTAGAGAGCTATTTGTCAACATACAAGAAGGTGGTCAAGTTCCACCGTCGTGGAAAACAGCCTACATTTCTCTAATCCCTAAAGAGGGAAAAGACAATGCTCAACCAGAAAACTACAGACCCATCTCGCTATTGAACACGGATTACAAAATTTTTGCAAAAATCTTCGCTAACAGATTAATGACAGTGTTACAAAAAATAATTCACCCGGACCAAACTGGATTTATACAAGGACGTCAGATGAAAACTAATGTAAGACAACTTCTTAATATAATAGAGTATTTGGAAAGGCATAACCAGGTGCCCGCTACTCTCATGTTTGTAGATGCAGAAAAAGCCTTTGATAGACTGAATTGGCCGTTTCTGATAAAACTGATTGGGGGGATGGCAATTTACCGGAAACAAACAGGCCAGATCATTGTGAATGGGGACTTAACAGACTCATTTAACATAGAGAAAGGTACTAGACAGGGATGTCCGCTATCCCCCTTGCTGTTTGTTTTAACGCTGGAGATTCTACTGAACAAGATAAGAGCGGCAGATGACATAAAAGGCATACGGATTAGACAACAGGACTACAGACTATGTGCCTTCGCGGATGACCTGCTGGTGACACTGGCCCAACCAGCACAATCAGTCAGGAGACTGATGGAGATAATTAAGGACTATGGTAGGGTATCAGGCTTCAAAGTAAATATATCTAAGACGAAGATGCTAGTTAAAAATTTAGATAACAACTCAAAACAGGACTTAGAAAGAATAACGGGCTGTGAAATAGTTAAGAAAGTTAAATACTTAGGAGTGGAGATTGAAGCTACAAATGGGAAATTATATAAAAATAATTACGAGGTGTTGTGGAACAAGATACAAACAGATCTGGTCAGGTGGAAAACATTACAACTGTCCCTGCTGGGCAGGATAGCGGCAGTAAAAATGAATGTACTGCCAAAATTTTTATTTCTCTTTCAAATGCTACCTATACTCAAAAAGGAAATGGAACTAGATGAATGGCAGAAGGGCATTAGCAGATTTATTTGGGATGGCAAGAAACCGAGGGTTAAATTAAAAATCATCCATGATACAAGGAGAAGAGGTGGTTTAAAAATGCCCAATTTGAAGTTATATTACTACGCTGCGGCACTGGTGGCGCTGAGTGACTGGATTAATATAACGAATGACAGAGTACTGAATGTTGAAAAACATGGTTTACTATATGGCTGGCATGCATACCTAGTGTATGACAAGAAGGTGGACAAGAGCTTCAAGGAGCACCCACTGAGAATCCCGCTGTTACGGGTCTGGAAGAAATATCAGTACCTACTACACGAAAAGATCCCCATCTGGACGATCCCCGGACACGCAATAGGGGACATAAACATACTACAAGGTCAGGAGGTGGTGCCCTATAGTAAACTTGTAATGGAAGAAGGAAATGTGTTTTCGTTAAAGCCATCAAATACGCTAGCAGATGAAGGAATAGTGTGTACCTGGCTTTCATATTTGCAACTGCAGTCTAGATGGCAAAAAGACCTGAAGAAGGGTTTATCCCTAACAGATGAGAATTTAATTGAACAGGTTAGAGAGCAGGGGCCCATGCATATCAAACGAGTGTACAGTGTACTGATATAAATTGACTCTGAAACTGTACTAGTCAAGGATTGTATGGTAAAGTGGGAACAAGATTTTGGGCAACCTATCACAATGGAAACGTGGGAGGGAATCTGGGTGAGAAATGTAAAATTTACGCAAGCGCAACATTTAAGGGAAAACTTTTATAAAATGTTCTATAGGTGGGTAGATCCGAAAAAATTATCATATATCTATCCAGACATCCAACCTAAATGTTGGAGGTGTGATAGTATGGAGGCTACATATTTTCATGTATGGTGGACATGTAGAAAAATTAAAGCCTTCTGGAGAAAAATATGGTGGACACTCCAAACCATTTTGAAAAAGACTGTACTACCACAGAGACGAACTTAATTCTGAACCTATCACAGCAGCGAGACTGTTGGTGGTACAATACTGGAAGAAGCCAGAAATACCACCTATTGAAGAATGGACTTTGAAAGTAATAAATTTGGCAGAAATGGCTAAAATATCGGCATATTTGAAGGATCACTCAAATGAACAATATATGATAGACTGGAAACATTGGATAGACTACATACAAGAGAAACACCAATCAGAGAAAATGTATCTGGCTTATAGTTAAATCTGGACATACGGAGGGAAGAATGTTTACAAATTTAAATCGATTGTATTAAGTTGGATAGCAGTTAACTTGAATTTTCCCCTGGTTTACATGTACAAATATATAACTATTGATTAATGGAAGATATATATTAAATAGACTAAGAATGTACTTGTTGAAGGGATGGGTGTATCAACATGAAAATTATTAATTTTAATAAGATGACTTGTTTGTTTGATGTCCAATGGATTGATCTGAAAAGAAGTGAAATTTAAAATTTTTAAAATGTAGTTGGTTTATAGTTAAACTTGGATATTCGGAGTGAGGAAGGTCTACAAATTTAAAATGACTGTATTAAGTTGAATGGCATTAACTTGAATTTTTTCTTTGTTTACATGTACAAACGGATATCTAATAATAAAAAATTTTTAAAAAATAAAAGGTGATCACATGGCCCCAGGACACTGCAACTGTCATAAATCAGTTGCCAAGCATCTGAATTCTGATCACATGACCATGGGGATGCTGCAATGGTCATAAATGTGAAAAATGGTCATAAGTCACTTTTTTCAATGCTGTTGTAACTTCAAACAGTCACTAAACTGTTGTAAGTCAAGGAGTACCTGCACTACAGTTCTTACCTCTTCAGACCAACTGAAAATTTCCAGACTGTTACTTCAGTGTATTGCAAGAAAGTTCTTGTTCTTTCTTCCATAGAAAATGATTTCTAACTTTCAAGGAAACGGTATTGGGGTGGGTTTAACAAAAAGCTCCTTCTCCAGGCATTGAATCCAGATGGGTTACTTGCCAAACAAAGTCCTTTCCAATGGGCAAGAATGTGCTCCTCTAAGCACACTGCATCCATTTTCAATTTATCATGACAAAGCTAGCTTCATATATTGCAAGAAAGACAAGCTTGTCTGCTTCACGGTGGCTGCAGGAGAGAAGTTTATTTTCACTAGAAATTAAATCATGTCCGTACATGTTGTCAGGGAGTCATTTGCCTAACTTTATTAAATACCCCTCTGTGGCCACATGATCATTATCATGAAAGTCAAGAAGTCATTAGGTCCAGGGGTTCAGGCTGTAACTTCTCACTGTTGGCTGTGGCTTCCCTTTATGCATGCAAAATGATTCTGTCGTATCTTGGACTTTGTCCACCTGCACATCTGAGGCAGTTTCAGGCTGGTTAACTGGGTTCATTTGCTTCAGAAAGAACAGGAGAGTTTGGGGTAGATGAGCATATTAAATGCAGTAACATGCAGCTTCTCCACTGGAGAGACAATTACTGTCTAAGCAAAAAACTGAAGCTATTTCCTTTACAGCTGCCTCAGAAATGTGTATTAGCTTTGGAAGTCTAAAATGCACCAAACAGCAATCCCAAAAATCAAATGTGGCTGAGATCAACAAATTAGAACTCATAGACAGCTTGCACAAGGGATGGCATCTCAGAGAAACTATGTTGAATTGGACCAAAGATCCATTTGTGTTCTGAAGAAGCCATTCATAAACACCAGGAAGCTCACAAATAGAGTGTGAAGGCAATTGGGCCCTCTTAAGCAATCTTCTCCCAACAATTGAAACTAGAGGTATACTGCATATTCACATGGAGGACTCCTATTATTTCTTTGGGTAACTCTTATTGATAGACCTTTGTCTAAGTTCATTTTAGAGTAGACCCTAGCAACTAATGACTAGGTTGGCAAAGCAAACATGCCATTAGCAAAGCAACTGTGTTATCAGTAAGCCTTGAAATATGTCCATAAGAACTGCTTATACAAGATGCTGCTTGTACCTACCTAGCGTGTGATTAGGCAATCCTAACCCTTGCACTCTTCCTGTCTCCTGGAATTCATGACCGGCAGGTGTTCAGATATAGACCTCACCTTACTAGCCCATACGGTGGTAACATATTAGGTCAATATTTCTCCCATAGAAGAGTTCCATCAAGCTCCAAAGTTCATCTTTCTCAAAGCACTCAAATTAGTTTCCATCTGAGATAGCAACTGCCCAGAATTTGTTAGAAGAAAATAAGTAATGTTGCTCAAAGAATATGAACAAGGAATGCTTACTATACAGGTAAGCCACAAGCTCTGGCACTGCAAAAGAGCCATTGAATTGCAGGCTACTTTATTATTATTATTATTTTAATTTTTTTATTATTAGATATCCATTTGTACATGCAAACAAAGAAAAAATTCAAGTTAAAGCCATTCAACTTAGTACAATCATTTTAAATTTGCAGACCTCCTTCACTCCGTATATCAAAGTTCAACTATAAGCCAACTACATTTTAAAAATTTTAAGTTTCACTTCTTTTCAGATCTATCCATTGTACATCAAACAAACAAGTCTTCTTATTAAAGTTAATAATTTTCATGACGATACACCCCTCCCTTCAACGCGTACATTCTTAGTCTATTTAATATATACCTTCCATTAATCACCCTCTCATGTCTCTTGCTCTTACACTTAGTCCTTAAATCAGTCCATAATTCTTTGCCTTTAATTCCTTGCATAAAATATTAAGTTTCTCTTCTTTTCAGTCGAATTCTGGGTTTCTTCCTCTGCCAGGTGGATTTCCATAACACAGCTTCCCTTCCAAGTAATAAGTCTCTCTTTATTGCTTGCGATGTCCCTTGGTTCCATATAAGCCATACTCTATGGATTCTGTCAGTTTGCCAAGAGAAATTTTTAGGCTCCTCTCTCAGACACCTTTCCAATGCCTTTACAACAATTCTTTTCAAATCTTCTCGCTTCTCATTTGGGGATCTTTCCAGTCTCCTGCCCCTAATTGCTGTTATCATCTGGCGATGGTACATCATAGTTGAGCGGTTTTGCACCTCACCTTTCATTTCAGCAAGTTGTCTCTCTTCTTGTCTCTCCACCTCTTCCATCCTTTCTTCAACCCCTTCCCAGACCCTCTTCGAATTTCTCCCAGTATCTTCTCTCATTTTCCCACTGTGCGTTTGTACTGTTTCTCCGGTTTGGTCCAAGTCCTCAATAACTGCTTTGCTTTGATCTTCCATCATCTTCTCCACTTCTCTGCTTTGTTCCACTGCCTCCAACGTCCTCATCCTTTCTTCCCACCTTTTCTCATATATGTCTATTATCATGTCCATCTTTCTCCTCATTTTTTCAAAAGTTGTTGACATTGCATCTTTTAATTCTTTCATCGTCATTTCTGGAGAGCTTATATACATCCTTAGGTTTATTTTGCAAAGTTTTTTAAGTTATGCGTCTGTGCTGCCCTCTAGAGGTCTCTTTCGCATTACAGTTTCTCTTTCTCCTTTCTCTTCCGGTAGCTATCACCTTAAATCAAAAGCGGTCACCATCTTGGGTGCATTCTGTCTATTGTGAACGTAAAAGATTGCACTAGTAATGGGATGAAGTCAATTCAGAAGCGCAAACGAACAATATGCAACAGACTAGATACAGCAGATAGACCATATATAAGAGAAACACCAACCAAACAAAAGGTACTCGGAGTATACTTGAAGAGGGAAGGGAGGAGGGAAGAACGTTTACTAAAACAGATGTTTACAAAGATTAATACCTAATGTTGTATGCTAAGTTCTAGGATGATTGTTTAACAATAGGATCCTTGGTTTAATGTTGATCACATTAATATGGAACCAGATAAGAGAAACACCAATCAAACAAAGTGTAACAGGAGTATAGTTGAGGCTAGACGCGAGGGGTGGAAAAAGGCTTACTAATTCAGACGTTTTCAATGACTAATACTTAGTATTGTATATCAGGTGCCATGATGATTGCTGCACAATATGTTTTCATGTTCAATGTTGATTGTTTTAATAAAAGAATTTTATATAAAAAAATATAAGAAATACTTGCTTTTTAAGCTCCTGCGTTCAGTCTGTCAATCTCTGTGCTTCTTTGAAATGTTTTCCTCGAGTGGTGGCTGGTCTCAGCGTCTTGGTCTGTCAGCTGACAGATGCTGCGCCGGGCTGGAGCTATTGTGAGCTCACGGGGGGTCCTCTTTCTCCCCCCCCCGAATGTTTTTTCGGGGGGGGTTTTCAGAGGATCTCAACCCACTCACAGCTCTTTGCCCCTTCTCCTACCGAGGAGGGGTTTTTTCCGCCGCGAAAAACAGCTGTTTTGCGCTGTTTTGGCGGCTTTACAGGTCCCGTGTCGCAGAGCCTCCGAACAAGGCTATTTCGACCCTCAGGCTACTTTATTATTAAATGTATTCATTAACTTTTCCTTCTGCATTTGTAAGGTGGTAACTAAAAGAACCAAAAAGGAACCCAAAAGAACTTATTTTAACTCCTATGTTCATAGCTGGCATAATGAAATACTTGGAAAAACAGGTTCATTCCTACAGGAAATATAGCTATGTTCTGACTGCAGAACATTACTTATTAGTTTTTTTATCAGTCTTTATTACTTTACAAGTAACTCAAGGCAGCAAACATATATAATACTTTTTCTTACTATTTTCCCTACAATAACCACCCTGTGAGGTGGGTTGGGCTGAGAGAAAGTAAAGTCATCTAGCTTGCTTTCAAGCTTAAGGCAAGACTAGAAGTCACACTCTTCTAAGCCAGCATCTTCATCACTATTAACCACCTTTAAAAAAAATTGATATTCAGACAACTCCTTTTACTGAAGACTGAAAAACCTTGGGGGACTTTTTTTGCTGAAAATGGGGTAAAAGTTAAATGAATTTGCTGATTAAAAAGGCTTGAATAAGGGAAGAAGGGAATTATGATGTAACTTTAAAGACGGGAAGAGATTATAAATGAATTTGTAATTATTGTGAAAAAGATCGGACGTCACTTTATATATCTTTTCTTTTTTATATTTGTACTACTTTTCACACAATTAAAATAATAAAAAATATGGATTTTTCATGGTGTGTGTCCTATAGTTTTCTGTGTTATCAGACTGAGTTTGTATTCTGCTTTTATAAATGGAAACCCAGTAAGCTATGCTAAATATAGCAAAGCTAAAATCTCAATGAACATGCATAGGGTTTGTCAAGGAATCAAAATTCAGGATGTACTACGAAAGATGTTGTGAAATGAAGGATCTTAATATGCTACATACAATGTCATTTATGAAAACAGAACCGTTTGCTCTCCCTGGTAGCATTATGACTGTATCTGGATTTTAAAGTAATGTAAGATAGAGACTATATTCTTCATATATGTGATAGGAAAGCCTTAATTCATTTTGATTTGGATCACAACCCTGAGGGGAAGGCAGGAATTAATCTTTACCCCTTATTTTATCTTCTAAATCTAAATGCTCTAATCCTTCAAGTGGACAATATTTCTAACTGCAGTTATGCTCCCACTTGCACCTAAACATGGCACAAACATGCCCTAATGACATATTTTTTTTTTGCATCCCTGTATTTCCTTTATCTTACTTGTAACTATGAGTAAGACAGTCTTACATCATCTTTTACTAAACCAGTGGCAATGTGCTATGTCCTCCCCATTCTGACACCATCAAGGGCCTTTTGCCCACTGCTGAGTCAAATCACTATTTATCCATTCTTGGGTCAACAGAAAATCATACAAGCATGACTTTATTCTGACTTGCTGCCATATCATGCTGTCCTGATCATGCATGTACAATGCACAATACTTGGACTAGCTCTGCTAATCTTCCTCTTCTGCACATTACCAGCAAGAGGGAAAACAGCTGTCAGTTAGGGAACTGCAACAATACTGAAGACAAGATTGACTTCAGAATTTGTCTGCCGTTTCTTGCTTCCTTCCAGTGCCACTCCTATTACCCTCCTTTCTGTCATAACCAGAGCCAAGTTTTATAATAATAACAGATCAGAGTCATGAGGGGAGGGAGATACAAGCATTGAAGGAAAATCAGGTGGGTGACAAGGACTGGGATCAGTGCAAGGAGGACTGGCAGTGAGGAAAAAAATATTATGATAGTAAAGTTTTCTGCCAATTCCAAGATAGCAGAAGAGTAGTGTAGGGAAAGGTCCTGGATCTTACTGGAGAATCATAAAAGCAGCTTGGGTTTAAGGCACAGTGTTAATTCATGAAAAAAAAATCAAATAAATACTGGTATTTATTGGAATTTGGTATGTCTACTTTAATGAAAAGGACTAGGGTGACATGATAGCAGTATTCCAATATCTAAGAGGCTGCCACAAGGAAAAGGGAGTCAACCTATTCTCTAAAGCACCTGAAGGCAGGACAAGAAGCAATGAATGCAAACTAATCAATGAGATAATCAACCTAAAAATAAGGAGAAACTTCCTGACAGAACAATTAATCAGTGGAATGACTTGCCTTCAGAAATTGAGGGTGCTCCAACACTGGAGGTTTGTAAAAGAGATTGGACAACCATTTTTCAGTATTCTTACTCCAATGGAACTGATGTGGCTATTTTTAAGGGGTAAAAGCAAACAGAGATTTGCATAGATTTCATATACCAAAGGTAGGTGCTTATGATTCTGCCCTCCCTCCCTCTAGTATGTGACCAGCTCTCCTTTTTTGTGTGGCCTCTCAGAAACATGCCATACTGGTTTGGCACAATTTGAGGTGATAATAATATAAATATCAAGCAGAATAAGTGTATTAAGTCTCTGCTAGTCTTGATCACACTTTAAAAAAAAATAACACCACCCAGAACCAAAAAGATGTCTCCCTCTCTCCCACAATATCACCACATCACAAGCATGCCCACTTCTGATGCAGAAGATGCCATTGGGCAGCTACTATTCAGCTCTTACTTCATTAATTTATGTCATCTCACAGGGCTTCCTCTTGTCCTCATGCTGTTCAAGATCTAGGTGAAATTACTTAAGGCGAAGGCGAGATGGGTGGAAAATAAATTTGATAAATAAATACTACTTTGAAATGGTATGCTATCAGTATGCTGATAACATTCGGCTCTGCTGTTTCTTGCCATCTAAATCCAAGGATGTAGTCACTATCATTGAATGTTGCCTACATTTGATAATGGGCTGAATCAGAGAGAACAAGATGAAATAAATCCAGATAAAATGGGAAGTGAATTCCAAGAAAGGTTCAATCTATTTTGCACTAAATTGCACTCTCTGTGAAAGTAAGTGTGCTTTTTAACCATCACTGGATTAGAAGAGTACACTTTGAAAGTTACAGCTAGGTAGGATCATTCCTGAGCTGGTCCAATCTGGCAGCAGATTTGCGTTCTATCATTAAAGGTTGATCTGAACTGTTTGGATAGTTTCTGCATCTATTTCCTGTCCCTCCTTTCTTGCAGCTCTTTTATCTTCATTAGAGTAGCCCCAGGAAAATGAAAATAGGTGAAATTGACAAGAACTAATTAACAGCAGTTCAGTAGGAACTATCCATTTTAACAAGTACTCAGCAACAGTGATACGGTAACAGCAAAATGCTGTACCTTTTAGATAGATGGATTAGGCCTGCAGTGGAAAAGGAGTATATTGTTACATACCGGTATGAATGTCACTTGGTTACCTAATGCTGAGCCCAGGTTTGTAGATTTACCTTATTGGGTGGCTAAAAGCAAGTCATGTATTTAAATAGTCTTCTTAAAACTGGTACCCTCCTGCAGCAGTTATGGAGCTGCAGTTACAACAATATGGAAAGCACCAGTTTGGGGTAAAAAGTAAGTGGTTAAGATGCTGGGTTAGGAGCAAAGAGACCGAGGTTCTAAGTCTCCCTTCAGCTGTGAAATTTTGTGGGTGATTGTCTTTCTCAGACAAGCTATATGGCAATGTTGTTGTTTGATGGAAAAATAGTGCATATTTTAACTACATATTTTAAATGGCAGGAAAAACTTACAGGTCAAGTAAAATGCGTGTTTTATACCCTAACGATCCAAAATTTCACCCTTGGAATCCTGTGTAGGATTGGGAATAGTTTCTACTTAAAACTCTAGAGAGCTATTGTAGAAAACAGTCCCCAAAGTTCACTTAATTGATAATATGCAGGTATTATGTCTTCAACAGTATGAGGCATTTTCCAACACAGAGCCTCTAATTTCCCAGCAGAAACACGATACTTCCAAATCAACAGAAAACTAATTGCAAAAGGGGGAAAAGATAAGAGCTCACACTTTTCTATTTAAAAATCCTTTGTGTGGCCTATGAAAAAGTGTGTTCATAGGGAGTACAGGAGAGTGAGAACAGAACATTATTAAGGATACAAACAGAGCTACTACTTGTGTATAACTTCAGGTCAGACGGTGAAACTTATTATTCAGGAGCCAAGTTGCTGGCCCAGGCATCGGAGGGAGGAGCAGTGGCCCCCTCCCCTGAATCAACTGAAGGGGCTCAGATTTTATATAGATCATCAAAATCTAGATGGCAAAAACTGTGCAGACATTAAAATTTGCCGGCAGGCCTGGGGCAGCTAACATCTTGCCCCTAGCCAGTGTATGTTCGTGGAATGATTGGTTTCTTTTTTTTTTTTAACTTAAGGGTTTTTTTTAAACTTAAGGGTTTTTTATATGTATATAATGTAATTTCTATCATGCTGTGAGCCGCCCTGAGTTCTCCGGAATAGGGCGGCATAGAAATTAAATTAATAAATAAATAATAAATAATAAAATTAAAATAAAATTACCTTTTTGTCTCTCCCACAGTAGGACATGTCGATAGGAATGGTACCCTCCCACCAGAAGGGCCATCAGATTAGGAAAGCTTCTACTGCTTAGCCTCTCACTACTTTGAGGTGGGGATCCCTTAAATAAAAGGATGAAAATATGAAAAGGATGAAAAAAAAAAGGATAGGAGGATTTAGCAGCTTTCTGGCACAGAGGATTTTGAGAGGGATTTCCCCACAAGGGTCTTTGTAAGCAGAGGCAGGGCAGTCCTCTGAAAGAACCTCAGAGCTCTGGACCACTTTCAGATGCAGAGCTGGAGAGGGAAGAGTAACAAGCAGGAATACATCAAGAGATGAAGGCAGAGGTTGACTTTAACAATGGTCAAATACATCACAATAATGTCTTCTATGACATCTCCTTCATCTCCTCTTCAACTGAGGCAACTTAAAGCTGTCTTCCCTGTTTCTGGTTTTGAATAGAGTCAGTTTGGTCTAGTAGACTCTAGTGTTTAAGGCATCACACTCAAAACTAATAGACCATGAGTTCTAGTCCTGCCTTAAGAAAGATAACCAGCTGGATGATTTCAGGCCAGCTACTCTCTCTCAGCCCAGTTCACTTCACAGGGTTTTATTGTGAGGAAAATAGGAAGGAAGGAGTATTAGATATGCTCACCACCTTGGGTTATTTATAAAAATGATACACATAAATAAAATACATACGATCACTTGGATAAAACAATAGCTTACCTTCCCAGTGGCTAGTATCCCATCCCGAAGGTTTCATGTCTCCATGGGTATTTTGGCTTGGCCTGCAGAAGAGACCAGATACCTAGAAGATTTTTGTTTAATGTCTGACACTTTCTGAAACCCTTGCCAAGTCTTACACAGGTTCCTTGTAAACATGGATTTAGTGCTAGATCTATATTTAAAACAGCATCAGTGTTTTCTCCTGTGCAGCACAGAAGGTTGATTTAAACCAGGAAAGAGAGCCAGATTCTGCCATGTTACTGCTTCTGTCAACAAGGGATTTCACACAGGCCTACTTTATTTGGATGGGGCATTTTGCCCACCAATACTTGTCCAATCCTACTCTAGCCCAAGGCACTGAAAACTTGGCTGTCCCTTCAGGCATTTGTGCCAGGAGGCTAAGCAAACTCTGCTTGGCTACTGTCATTTTAACTGCCAATTGGATTTTTCTTTTTTAGACTCTAGACATTAATTATTTGGATTGTTTTAATTGTTGGTTTTAACTTTATATGCTGGCCAGAGACACTGCTGTGAAAGAGATCAAGTATACTGTTTGAATAAATGATTGTTGATCACTCCTCACCCCCAAGTAGACAATATTAATGACACAAATGAAGTTGGCGGGACCCACTAATCACTTTCCTTAAAAGGCAGAGCATCACACAACAATCTACAGCGCACTACAACTAGTACAGGTAGTCCTCGAGTTACAACCACAATTGAGCCCAAAATTTATGTTGCTAAGTGGAACATTTGTTAAGTGAGTTTTGCCCCACTTTATGACTTTGTTTGACTCTCTGACAGACAGGTGTTGTTAAGTGAATCATTCATTTGTTAAGTTAGTAACATGATTGTTAAGTGAATCCGGCTTCTCCATTGACTTTGTCAAAAGGTCACAAAAAGGGGACCACGTGCCCCCAGGACACTGCAATCGTCATAAATATGAACCAGTTGCCAAGCATCTGAATTTTAATGGGGATGCCGCAACGGTCATGTGAAAAATGGTCATGAGTCACTTTTTTCAGTGCCCTTGTAACTTTGAACAGTCACTAAATGAACTGTTGTAAGTCAAGGACTACTTGTACAGTGTTTTTCAAAGTTGACAACTTTAAGATGTGTGGACTTCAACTCCCAGAATTCCCCAGTCAGCAATGCTGGATTACATGATTCTACCTTCATGCACTTGGGCTTCAGAAGAAATTGTGATTTGTATTGTGCTGATTTTCAGTACTGAAGGAGGAGGTGTCTACTTCGGTGGTTGTGACAGCAGACACATTGGTCAGACAAAAGAAATCCACAGCCAGGCCCTCTGGTGAGGCATTCCTTTTGCTGAACATCACAGCTTTCAAACTAGGAGGAGACAGGAATACCTGGAATGCTCACCTGTCTGTCAGAGAGTCAAACAAAGTATTCGCGTGGAGCAGATTCAGGATGACACTTGTATCCTGCTCAGGCTGAGACCTGCACCCTGCCAGGAATTGCCAGCTTGCAGGCACATTTAGAGAAGGGAGTGCTGAGGGCAGAAGCAGCCAGAGAATGTCATATGAATTCCGTGCCCAGAGGCAATGATCTAGCCTGCGTTGACTTTTTACAACAGGCAACATGCCTGGCGTGTGTATTCAACTGATTTTTTAAACTAGGCTGGGCTAGCTGGCAGCTGTAAACCATGTTGCACCTGCAACTTCCCTGGTGCTGCACCAACAGAGCTTTTAAGCAACATTGTCTTTAATTGCCCTTAATTGGTTTTGGCTGAAGGCTGAGATGCTCCTTTACAGCAGCTTGGGAGACAGGCACGCTGCAGGATGTTTTCCAACTTTTTTTTCCCTGTCCCATAAATCCTCCTGCTTTTTTTCTGTCTAACTAGTGGATTATTCTGTGTCGTTTCTCTACTGCAGTCAATAAAATGTAACAGGAGTTTAGTTGAGGCTAGACGCGAGGAGTGGAAAAAGGCTTACTAATTCAGACGTTTTCAAAGACTAATACTTAGTATTGTATACCAGGTGTCATGATGATTGCTGCATAATATGCTTTTATGTTCAATGTTGATTGTTTTAATAAAAGAATTTTTATACTGAAAAAAAAAAAGAATGTTTCCAGGCTGCTAATTCTTTGCTGAATTTCAGCTTTGACGTATTTCCGTGCACAGCGTAAGAGATGAGAAAATGCTGGCTTATTTATATTAAGCAACTGTAAAAAGCACAAGTTCAGCTGAGCTGGTTCTTACCCAATTCAGTTGGCATTTCCCTTGATTAAACTTAGTGGGGCTTGCCTACAATTCAGTGTGCATAAAAGGAGGCTATACAGATTGGTTTTGTAATATGCCTAGAAAAAAATTACGTACAGACTGGTCTCCTAGACCTAGAAATCATGTCATCTTCCCCAAGATGGCACCTCTGTAAGTTGTTGAAATTGCAATTCCTTTAATCTCTAATCAGCAAGCAACCACTTTTTTGCTCACATAGCTTCTGAGTAAGGAACAACTAAATACGCAGCAATGTTGTGCTTGTTACAGTTTCTGCACCTGACCAAAAAGCCAAGTGATACATTGATTTTACCTTCTACATATAGAGTGTTAGGATGAATCTATACTTTCTGATAACTATTCTTGCTAAATTATCTCTTCTTTGGGATATTTTTCTTAAACCTTCTGGGTAAAATACTGCATTTCTTATTTTTATAACTTCAGCTTATCCTCACAAGTTAAAACTCTAAGTGGGAAAGCAGTAGATACAACACAATAAGTGTATTCGCTTGGATGTAAGCCTTGATAAACCTAGTAATTGGGTTTAAATCATAATTTGTTTAACCATTGTTTCTTGGACAAGCTCTTGTGACTTTCACTTATAAACTACAATGGCTAGTTTCACACAAAAGCCAGGAAATCAAACATCAAACAAGCCACATTGTGGTTTAACCCAGAAGGTGAAACCTATGATGCACAGATCCTAAGTTCAAGCATAGCTGGTGCAGTGATACTTGGTTTGGCTTGAAGTTTGGTTTCCCCCTTTCTCACATATTTTTAATTACAGGAACAAATGCCTCCTTGACGTTCTTAATAAGCAGCATGCTTGTCTGTTTTAAAGTAAAATATATATGCTAGACAAAACAAGCACTTAACTATGTTAGAGTGGGAGTGAGTTTGCTTGGTTATGATGTGCTTAGTAAAGATTTGCTGAGAATGGGGCTCTCTTTGCAAGACACTGACCTCCCCAACTACATTTTATCCTAGCATTTTTTTCAAAACTAGCATGCCATCAATTCAGATGTTGTGCAAATTCTCCAGATTTAGCCATTGAACTAATCCTGGTTCCATTATTAACAGATAAGAATGTGAATGTTAATCCAGGCAAGAGAAATTTGGGAATGCTAGGTTAAGCATTTTTATTCACAAGTAAATATGACCAGATCTGGGAGTCCTATTCCCTAGTGGGCCTGTATAGAACTACAACGTGTATCCAGTCTGCAAACAAACATAGCAAACCAACTCCCACGTCTGACTTACTCAAGACAAAGCTGATAGCAGGTGTTCTATGGAAGACCCGGCAGGTTTTTCCAATTGCTCAACTTTGCTCTAGGGAAGGCGGGAGGGGGAAATGCCCCTCCTCCACCCAACAAAGTTGTTCCACCAGCTCTTGCACCTGCTTGTACTACATGCAAATCCAAGAGGCCTGCTGCCTCATGTCAGGAATGAGTTACATCTCCCCTCGCCTTCTTTAAAAGCATGCAGACAAAAATGTGACAACAGCCAGAAACCTGCATTGAAGTCAGCAGATAAGAGCAGATGATTAAAGGGCTTCCAGAGCAAGAAACTGGAGTTCATTTCAGCTGACAGGGAGCTTTTGCTCAGAGCAAGAAGCCACTTGGGATTCCCCTCCCCCCCACACCTACCAAGCTCCAACACAAAGCCATACCTGCCAACACCAGATTGTCCAAAGGAAACACTCACAATAAAGGATTTGTCATGCGTGTCATCCTGGTTGGAGACTCCGGCAACACAGCACATGCTTCTTTGTCCCCCATTTTTATAGACAACCAGGAAGAAAATGTGTAATGAGTGTTACCAGCTGTTTTACTATGATCCTGTATGTTTGGCAGCAATATTTCATACAGACATAAGGCAGGAACATTTTTTTCATCGGACGGAAGAAAACTTCATTTGTCTTGAGGTTGACGTTAAAAGACAGAATGGCTTGACTGGAAACTTAACAAACAAGACACCACTTAGTTATGACTAAGTCCTACTGTAAGCATGAATGAACCTGTTGGATAAATTATGATTGAGTTTGCAAAATCTAGAAAGCCTTCACTTGGGCAGAGAGGGGAAAAAGTTGCTCAAAGAAGACTAATGATGTAGCATTTTTGTAGTGTCTCTAAGGTGTTCAAAATCTATTATGCAGAGATGGGGAACACCCTCCAGATGTTACTAAATTATAATTCCCAGTGATAATTACTCTGGGGTATCCATCTGTTCTCCTTTATATAAGACAAGCAGAAGAGCCATTTGGTCCAGATCTGAGATCAAAATCAAGACCCATAGAAAGGGAAATCCAGATTCTTGAAGCTGATTTGAGGGCAACAGACTGAGCAAATTCACAAGTCACTGGGCAGTCCCAGTTTAAATGGTAAGATAATTATTTAAATGGGAGGAACCATTCCCATATTTCTATCAATTCATACACATTAACAGATGGGTGATAAATTTTGCAGATTGGTACCTTGCTTGGGGTGGGGGTGTATTGGTGAGATTCCACATCCAGTACAACTGCTGCCATCAAGTCCATTATGATATGCTTCCATATTTCCCATGATATAATCCTGACTGAATTTATAATTTACTTCTTGGTTAGAAGTGAGATCGAACTTTTGTATAAATATGAGTAGGATATGAGTTCCCAGAACTCTCTGAACTTTCAGTAGGAAGCAGCATTATTTTTCATAGAACTGGAATGAATTTGAATAACTTATTTCAAAAGAAACTCTGCAGTCTTCCCTGGAGAACAGGAAAGGCACTCAGCAGAAGAGAGATTTGGGTTGAAATAGTGAGAAACTTCCTGAGCCCCATCTGTTCCCAGTCTCATTACACCACAGATGTACATCCCACATTAGAGAACAATTTCCCAAACAATTTGTTTCGATGAGCTAAGGGTTTTTTCAAACATTCCTGTAACCTTTCTCAATTTAATTCTGACATGTCTCCCACCTCCCATCCCTTGTCATTGTACTCCAGATTTAAGTATTTGTGCTGTAAACAATAAAACAATCACTAGATGGCAGTAAAGAGGTAGAATTATAGAAACATTCTAAGTTGTGCTGCTCTCTATTGGTAGTGCATATTTCTGCTGCTGACAAAATTTTCCTAGCTTATGTAGGAATTGGCAACAGCATCTACCATGTTTCTTTTCCTTCAATGGCTGGCTATCTCCCGGTGCAGCCATTTCATTCTGAGATACCAAGGCTTTAATCCAACAGTTGGTCCTTTGATTGTCCTTAAATTCAATGAACTTTCCCAGACTTATGTGTTCCCATCCTATCCAAAAAGTCAACGCTCCACAAACTATTATATCACCCAGTGGGCACCCTTCCAATATCTACCCAGGTGGGGTGAAGCATGTTCCCCTTGATTTCACATCTTTGTCCCCACTACTGCAATGCTTCCTAATTATTTTTCTTCCTAGCATTTTTCTTACAAAAGCAGGGTCTTTTTTTCCAGATCAACCAAATATTGATCCCTTGACTGAAACAGGAATTGGTTGACTGGCTTGTCACCAGAGCCCGATGTTTTGGGCTGAAAGTGAATGACTGACTCAAAGCCACTCAACCAGTTTTCATGCCTGAGACAGGACTAGAACTCAGTATCCTGGTTTCTAGCCTGGTGCCTTAACCATTGGACTAAACTGGCTCTCAACTGTAAAGCTTAGCTAAGCTTCCCTTTCCCTAAATCTTTCAGTTGCAACATATGCATGTTGGAATAAAGGTATGAAGTTTCAATGGATGCTACTACTATGAAGCTGAACCATCTGTTCTTCCTTCCTACAAAGTTTCTACAGACCTAGAAGGGAAGATGGAAAGGAAGGATCAACCTGTTCCCTTTGCTTTGATCACTGGAGCATCAGAGCAACAAAGGTACAATAAGGGAGAAAAACAACCATTTGCATTAGTGTGAAAAGAGAGTATATGGGAAGAGGGTGAGAAGGCATCCATGTGTGCAAAGATCTAGGAAAGCAAAGAAGAAGAATGGGGACAAGTGAGGCATTGGTAGACTGACCCACAACAAGGCTTACTTCCTTGCACAGATGGGAAATCAAAATTGAGCATCAGCCAACTTTATTGCCAAACTTCTGCCAACGAGACCAGAATGGTTAAAGGTGGCTTCAGGAAGTGCTGGGAGTAGCTTAAGAAGGAAGCAGCTTAGGTTGTCCATGAAGAATTGCCTTTAGATGATAGTACATTTCCTGCTGTCCCAAGTGATCTTAAGTAATCACTTAAAACACACACACAAACTGTATTGTGCCTATATCTTTGGAAAGACTTAAACTTGATTCCCTCCTCAATGTTTTGGGTCTCAAAGGGACACTTGAAGATCTCTATTTAAAGATCTAACCTCTTCATTTTTTTATTTAAGGGAAGATAATGTTTCATTTTGATTTGCTTTCTAGGATTTTTCTTCTTGACTTTTTACCAGTTTATTACAACATTTTGAAGGCAGGCTCTGTATACAACAAACAGACAGCACAACAGACAAGAACTAGGTAAATGTTTTCTTAGCTGATGAATAAAACAATGAAAAGCTGGCATAATTTTTACATTAGACTAAGAAATTTAAGGTATTACAGACACTACAACTGCTAAATTTCCCTTTCCCCTGAAACACAGTTTGGGGATATCCTGGGAAAATTTTACACTAGCAGCAGGCAGGAGTCAGTCCAGAGAGATCAGAAGGCTCTCCCCACTAAGTTGGTAATAATGTCCAAAGTGCCTGTGATAAGAAGCAGTTCCCAGGTGGGAAGGTGTCAAGTCAGACACAGGGAACTATAAACCTTGCATACTCGTAAAAAAGATCAAAGAGGAAAGAGTTTATTTTCAAAGGTCTGTTTCCTCCACAAAGCTTGGTGTCAAAGGGAGGGAGGGAGAGGAGTAAAGGTAGAAAATTGAGGAAGGGGAGAAGAGGGATAATAGATTTTGTTTGCCAAATTAGTAGGGAATGGGATATTCTTTCAACTGTAAGACTATCCCAATGGATAATATTGTAGGAGTCATCTGTTTATCTGTGGAAAATTCATTATAATTAAAGTATATCTGTAAAATGGAAAAATTAGAATAGTCAGATGAATTGAAAAGACACATTATTAACTGCAGTACATGCAGTTTGGCAGCCTTTATCTTTAAATCCAGGATACTGCTGATATTCTGGCAGCCAGCCTTTTGAATTTCAGTGGGAGACTCCAGGTTGAAATAATTCAAGGAAAATTAATTAAGATGTTTTTGCAGTAGTTAATATTAGATCTATAAAGAGTGTTTCCCACAAATATCATAATTGTGCGACAATGTGTTCCACGTGACACACAATGGAAGTGAAAGTTGGACTTGAAGAAGCAGGATAATGTTACTGAACTCTGATGCTGGAGAAGAGTTCTGAAAACACCAAAAAAATACACTGATGGATCACCAAACACACCAACCTAATCACAAATGACTAGGTTCAAACTATCCTACTTCAGACCCTTTATGCAAAGACCTACCTCTCTGGAGAATGCTCTAAAGCTGGGGGAAAGAGGAGAAGAATAGAAGATGATGAGCAGTGAGCTGGATGGACTCAGTTACAATACAATGAATGCCCAGCTGGAAGTTCTGAAGGATCTTAGGGACAGATTATCATGGAGAAAATCTATGTGATTTGCTAAGAGTCAACACCTACTTGATGACACCTAATCAAATAATCAATAGAAGGTATGATTCTAACATCACTACCTATGGTGAAATGTTAATGTCCCTGAACTCTTCTTCTGGACTCATATTCTTATAAAAGTTGGATTCAAATCCACATTCAGACATAAAGTTTACTAGATACTTTGGGCCAGTGTTTAATTTACACCTAATCTTACAGGATGGTTGTGGGTGTAACAATGAGGGGAGGAGCATCAAGTGGGTCGCCTTAGGTTCCAAATAAATTTAACTAATAAAATGTTCTTTAGGACTCAATGTCAATCAAAGTTTATTTCCCCGGTAAATTATTTCAACACAGTAGTGTTGGCTATTGCATTATCATCAATTTAATTAAGCTCATGGAGACTTATGAGCCACAATGACACTACATGCAAATTACACATGTGATGTCACATGCTTCATCCCACCCTGCAGACACTGTGACCACATCACACAATTGATCTTTATAAAGAAATATTACATAGTAAACTCCAATAAAGTTGTTTTTGAAGCTATTTGTCCAGTTCTTGAGAGTCTAACAGTGATGTATCAAGATTGGTAATGAATTTTATGATATAAAGCAAGCATGTCAAACTCGCGACGTCACATGACATCACACAACTTATTGTGACTTTTCCCCCATTGCTGGCAATGGGGTGGCCGCAGTTTCAGCATGATGCATCCGGTCCGTGGGCCCCCAGTTTGACATGTCTAATATAGAGAGTCCTTTATTTATGATTGCAATTGATCCTGCTTAACAAGTCATTTGTTAAGCAAGTCATCATGTAATTAACCCAATTTTGTCATTTTTTGCTGTGGTCGTTAAGTGTTTGCTGGGTGGTTTTTATTTGCCAGAAAATGCTGTTTTCTGGGGGGGGGATGTCATACATTGTGGTCATGTGACTGCAGGATGCTGTTAATGTGGACCAGCTGCCAATCTCCCAAAATGCAATCATGTGACTGCAGGGCGGTGGGATGAGATTGGAACTTTGAATCTGGTTATAAGTACCTTTTATGGGGTGAGTCATAATTTTGAATAGTCCCTAAGCAACTGGTCATTAAGTGAGGACTGCCTGTATTCCATTCCAACATTTTGCTTGTTATCTTGTGAACTTTTTGGTTTCCACAGGCCAGGTGTCTCCACTGGCACAATTATATGATTAGTCTCTGGGTGAAAAAAAAAAAGTTATCCTTTGTATTATCCAATCCTGGTTAATGAACTGAAATCTGCAGAGATTCTTTTCTGCCAACATTCCTTGTACTTGTTTTTGGCAGTGGCTGAGACTCCAAGGAATACACGGTGGAGAGTTACATTTTCAGTTTTCAATTCTGCAGAATTGGGCTCCAATCCATGCACTCATTTGCTACTGACATGTGCAGCTGTCATGGGACGGCTGATGGTTATATTTTGGAATTGTTCTAAAGTCTTCTTCTCCTGAAGCTAAAACAGAAAGTTAAGCACAGAGTTTCTCTTCCAAACTTTCTTTTTCATATTTGAAGTTGGCTGAAGTTTCTTAGTGTCTTATTTCTTAATGGTGGGATTCACAAATAACAATAAACTCTGGCTTGTTACACAAGCCACAGGGATTGGGGTCACACATTACTCCGACCTATGTTTTACTTGGTTTTGACATCCTGTGTGAAGTATAACCCAGCTAATTATGGTTTATTCCATACTCTATAATTAAGGCATGGCTTAGTATGGGAATCCAGTTTTAATATACTGCAGACCTGTAACCTTAAGATGAGGTTGACCTAGGATGGTTTATCACCACAAACAAAACAGCGAAGAGCCATTCTGCTGGCTCAATGCACGATGTATAATACCTAAAGACAGCCAAGTTATTTTGATATATGGCAATTTCCCCCCCCCCAATTTCTAGCAATAAAAAAATACAAGAATGAAGACCACTGATTGATTTTTCCTGGCACAATCAGGTTCCTTAAAGTAATCTCTGTTGGCTCTGCTGTTTTTATGGTCGATGAGAGTTGTGAAGTCCATCATTTGAAAGCTATTGCTTTCCTGTTATTTATTATTTCTTTTTCATGTTTTCATCCAGAGCAGACATGTCAAACACAAGGCCCGGGGGCCAGATGCGGCCGGCGACATGGTTTCATGTGGCCCACGAAGCCATCCTGGAAACAGTGAGGGAACGGCCCCCGCTGCCTTAGCCCCGCCCCTGGCTGCCCGGAAGCCAATGTACAATTTTGTGGTAGCCATTCAGTTTCATTCAGTTTTAGCTCCACAAGGCCGTCTGGAAACAGCAAGGGACTGGCCTCTGCCGCATTGGCCCCGCCCCCTGGGAAGGTGTCACCCTTTGTGAGGAATGAAGAAATGCATCATCGCCTGGAAGTGGCCAGCAAATGGCCCTCACCTACTTCATATATCTGGCTTGATGGGCTCTGGGGGAGTGGTTTCGGCAGGCTCTTCCAGTGGACCATGCCTTGGTGCTTGCCCTGTCCCAACCCCTTCTGCCAGAGACCCTCAGATCTGTCCCACTCCTGCCCAGACCCCTATAGGCACCCTTGACGCAAATGATGTAGAGCTGGCCATGCCCACCCAGTAGGCCATGCCCACCCTGGCTTCCCTACCCGGCCCCCCGAGGTTAACCGCAATGCTGATGCGGCCCTCAATGAAATTGAGTTTGACACCCCTGATCCAGAGGATTCTCAAGGCAGCTCACCATGCTTTAAAAAACAATCTAAGAATCAAAATCCCTGGAGACACAGACCGCTGCAGCAGCAGGAGAAGATAAAGGAGCTTCTCGGGAAGTGACTGCACAGAGTATGGATATCAGTAAAACCATGGAAGCAGGAAAGACTAAAGATCAAAGGCAGACGAGGGCTACTACTAAACGTATAGAACAGCAAGAGAAGATCCCACAAGGCAATACAAATACCAATCTAGAAACCATGGGAGCGAGACCAAAGAAGAAAGCAGGGGAAAAAACAGAAGTGGTCTGGCAAGAGTTTCCCGAAGCCGATCATGACAAGTAAATATTTGACATGGAACGTTAACGGGTTAAACTCCCCACAGAAAAGGAAGAAAATATTTCATTATCTGAATCAAGGTAAAAATGATATAATTTGCTTACAAGAAACACATATCAGAACTACGGACCAGAAATATTTAACCAACAACAAGCTAGGCACACAATTTGTTGCAGCGGCAGCAGAAAAGAAGAATGGCATAGTCATCTATGTGAAAAAGCATATAAGAGCTAAATTAATAGAGTCAGACTCTCAAGGTAGATATCTAGCAATCGAAATAGTAAAAGATGATAAGAAAATTCTTTTGATGGGCATATATGCACCAAATCAACAACAAGGAAAATTCTACAAATTGGTACATAAAAAGTTAATACAATTTGACTACAGATCCTGTATTATAATGGGAGACTGGAATGGTGTCATAGAGGTTGGCCTGGATAAAAAGAAGACAACACCAAATCCGCAAAAACACTCCAAGTTGCCTAAATCCTTCTTTGATATAAAGGATGACTTTGACCTGATCAACATTTGGAGAGAAAGACATGGCAAAGAGCAAGAATTTACCTTTTTTCAGACAGACACCATTCATTCTCTAGAATTGACTTTATATTAACAACCAGCGACTTGCTTGTTAGCCTAAAGAAGGTGAAAATCTTACCCAAAGTACTAACATACCATAACCCGGTATGGATGGAATTAAGACAAGGACAGAAACCTAGGAGATCCTGGAGAATTAATGAAAACCTGTTTAAATATGATATAAATGTGGACGAATGCAAAAATGTTATGAAGGAATTCTTTAGCATAAATATGAATAAAGAGACACCTATAGAAATGATATGGGACGCTAGCAAGGCATACATGCGTGGGATTCTCATGGACATGAACAAAAGGCACCGTTGCAAACAAGAACAAAAAAGAAAGGAGTTAGAAGATGAGATAAGTAAGAAAGAGCAACTATTAATAGAAAGACCGGAGGACAAAGATACCAAAGAGGGAATCAAGATTTTAAGGAAACAATTTGACTTGTTGATCGCAGATCAAGTGCCAAGGAATATTCAATATGCAAAGCATAATACATTCTATAATTCCAATAAACCTGGTCGGTGGTTGGCTTATATATTAAGGAAAAAGCAAAAATCCTGCATAATTGAAAAGATAGTGTATAAAGGAAAGGAAGAGTTTCAACAAGAAACGATCAAGAAAGCTTTTACAGAATTCTACTCCAAGTTATACGCTGAAGAGAAGACACAAGATAATGAGATAGAAAAGTTTCTGCACAATGAAAAGTTATTGATAATTACCGATGAACAAAGAGATAGACTGAATGCATTGATCACACAAGAAGAAATACTTTCAGTGATTAAGCAATTGAAAATGGGAAAATTGCCCGGGACTGATGGGTTAACAGCGACCTATTACAAGTATCTTCGAGAGGAGATGGTAGAACCCCTTAGAGAACTATTTGTCAACATACAAGAAGGTGGTCAGGTTCCACCGTCGTGGAAAAGAACCTACATATCTCTAATCCCTAAAGAGGGAAAAGACAATGCTCAACCAGAAAACTACAGACCCATCTCACTATTGAATACGGATTACAAAATCTTTGCAAAAATCTTGGCTAACAGATTAATGACAGTGTTACAAAAAATAATTCACCCGGACCAAACTGGATTTATACAAGGACGACAGATGAAAACTAATGTAAGACAACTTCTTAATATAATAGAGTACTTGGAAAGGCATATCCAGGTGCCTGCTACTCTCATGTTTGTAGATGCAGAAAAAGCCTTTGATAGACTGAATTGGCCGTTTCTGAAAAAACTGATTGGGGGGATGAAAATGGGAGAACAGTTTATTAATTCCATATTGGCAATTTATCAGAAACAAACAGGCCAGATCATTGTGAATGGGGACTTAACAGACTCATTTAATATAGAGAAAGGTACTAGACAGGGATGTCCTCTATCCCCCTTGCTGTTTGTTTTAACGCTGGAGGTTTTACTGAACAAGATACGAGCGGCAGATGACATAAAAGGTATACGGATTAGACAACAGGACTACAGACTATGTGCCTTCGTGGATGACCTGCTTGTGACACTGACTCAACCAGCACAATCAGCCAAGAGACTGATGGAGATAATTAAAGACTATGGTAGGGTATCAGGCTTCAAAGTAAATATATCTAAGACGAAGATGCTAGTTAAAAATTTAGATAACAACTCAAAATAGGACTTAGAAAGAATAACGGGCTGTGAAATAGTTAAGAAAGTTAAATACTTAGGAGTTGAGATTGAAGCTGCAAATGGGAAATTATATAAAAATAATTATGAGGTGTTGTGGAACAAGATACAAACAGATTTGGACAAGTGGAAAACATTACAACTGTCTCTGCTGGGCAGGGTAGCGGCAGTAAAAATGAATGTATTGCCAAAATTTTTATTTCTCTTTCAAATGCTACCTATACTCAAAAAGGATGTGGACCTAGACAAATGGCAGAAGGGCATTAACAGATTTATTTGGGATGGCAAGAAACCGAGGATTAAATTAAAAATCATCCAGGATACAAGGAGAAGAGGTGCCCAATTTGAAGTTATATTATTATGCTGCGGCGCTGGTGGCGTTGAGTGACTGGATTAATATATCGAATGACAGAATACTGAATGTTGAAGGACATGGTTTACTATATGGCTGGCACGCATACCTAGTGTATGACAAGAAGGTGGATAAGAGCTTCAAGGAGCACCCACTGAGAATCCCGCTGTTGCGTGTCTGGAAGAAGTATCAGTACTTACTACACGAAAAGATTCCCATCTGGACGATCCCCAGACACGCAATAGGGAACATAAACATAGTACAAGGTCAAGATGTGGTGCCCTATAGTAAACTCGTAATGGAAGAAGGAAATGTGTTATCATTAAAGCCATCAAATATGCTAGCATAGGAAGGAATAGTGTGTACCTGGTTTTCATATTTACAATTGCAGTCTAGGTGGCAAAAAGACCTGAAGAAGGGTTTATCACTAACAGATCAGATGAGAATCTAATTGAACAGGTTAGAGAAAAATGGCCCATGCATATCAAAAGAGTGTACAGTGTACTGATAGAAATTGACTCTGAAACTATACTAGTCAAGGATTGTATGATAAAGTGGGAACAAAATTTTGGGCAGCCTATCACGATGGAAACATGGGAGAGAATTTGGGTGAAAAATGTAAAATTTACGCAAGCGCAACATTTAAGAGAGAACTTTTATAAAATGTTTTATAGGTGGCATCTAGATCCAAAAAAACTATCATATATCTACCCTGACACCCAACCTAAATGTTGGAGATGTGACAGTATGGAGGCTACATATTTTCATGTATGGTGGACATGTAGAAAAATCAAAGCCTTCTGGAGAAAAATATGGTGGACACTTCAAACCATTTTGAAAAAGCGTATTGAATTTCTACCTCAGTTGTTTTTGTTAGGGATCATAAAAGACTGTACCACCACAGAGACGAACTTAATTTTGAACTTGATCACAGCAGCGAGACTGTTGGTGGGACAATACTGGAAGAAGCCAGAAATACCATCTATTGAAGAATGGACTTTGAAAGTTATAAATTTGGCAGAAATGGCTAAAATATCGGCATATTTGAAGGATCGCTCAAATGAAAAATATATGTTGGACTGGAAACATTGGATAGACTACATACAAGAGAAACACCAATCAAAGAAAATGTATCTGGCTTATAGTTAAATCTTGATATACGGAGTGAAGAATGTTTACAAATTTAAATTGATTGTATTAAGTTGAATAGCAGTTAACTTGAATTTTTTCCTAGTTTACATGTACAAATATATATCTATTAATAAAAAATGTTAAAAAAAAACAATCTAAGACTGCCAATTAAAGTGGGTATTAACTAATTCTGGCTGAAAAGACCTAGTTAAAGAGGCAGCTATGATTCCCCCCCCCCTGCCACTAACAGCACAAAGACCAAGGACTGAACATAATGCCAAAGAGAATAACCCAGGAGAAGGTCCTCTGCTCTTGCCCTGATAGACAGACTTTGAATCAGAGCTTTCCAACTTTTCCGGTTTTGTGGACTAATTGGAGGGTGGGGATAAGGGATGGTTCCGTGCAAACAGCTTGCAAGTGCATGCACCTCCATTTGCACTAGTGGCAGGCATGCACGGACGCCACTCACGCAAATGGAGCGCACACATATTTATTCACCTGCTGCTCGAGCAAGTGGGATGAATACACGCATGCGCTTGCCTGCCACCTCTACAGCCTGGTTCTGAACAGCTCATAGCCCAGTAGTGGGTTGGGGACCCTTGCTTTGGATGGTGAGAACTTTTTAAAGATTGCTTCTGCCCCTGATCTTAATGTTTAGAGAGGTTTGTGAAGGGTGCAACATTCCCCCAGAGCTTCAACACCAACACAGTTTATCATTGCCAAGAGACATAGTTTGAATCTTTACAGATTCAAGTCAATTTCTCATGTGTTGAGTTATAAATCCAGTTTCCTTGGCTTTCTGCAATAAACTCCCATAGATCTCTGAACACCCTTTAACCATTATATGCCACTTAAAATAACACATTTTGAATTCCTTGTATTTTAAGCTGAAAATCCAATTTTTTGCATGCCTTTCTATTGAGAACTCTGTAGAAAGTCTAGGGAGACAGGACAACTTGGATCAGTGCATTCAACAAGGTTGCATGAAATGCAGACCAAATCACTTCATCAAGGATCCCTTTCAAGCAACTTGGAAATGAATTATATCCCAATGCCCCTACTGTCACAAGCTGCTTTCTTTTCAGACCTAGAACTTTCCAGTACTGTTTACCCCACATTATCTTGGTAGCAGTACCACCACCCACTGTCCCAGGCAGCTGCTTCCCCCCTACCACGAACACACAGAAGTATCAGTGTTAACATTCGTATGGAAATGTGCTGAGGCAGGAAATAGGTAACATCTGTCCAGAATTCACAGCACCTGCTTCCTCACACAAAGTGTGCTGCTAACCAGGCCTGTCCTATAGGAACGGACATTAGGCTGTGTAATGCTGTTGAATGCAGCCAGCAGCAACATTGGGTTTTGTCAATGGAGAGAAACAAACATTTGTCTGCTAACAATGCATGCTTGTTTTCATGTGCACTTCTGACCCTCCATTCACATCTAAAGCAAAATGTGTACATACACTGTCCTTGCAGTAAATTGCCCAAGACATTTTACATTATACACACACACGTTTCAATACAGCAAAATAAAAGACATGAAGGGCAACATTCAGCTCTCATTCATTCCTCCTGGCATTGATCCAAAATGCAGCCATTGATATATTTAAGTCCTCCTTTCACCAAGTTTAAAAACAAGGATTGGTCTATTTTTTTTTCAACTTTTAAAATACTTTAAAGTGAATTTATGAGTTAGTGTCTTCATGATGAAAGTCTACAGTGGAACGAGTCGTTGGCTGTTTTCAGCTGACTTTCCTCTCTTGAAAAGAAGAGCTACTATGGAATTGAATCCCATACTGAGGTAAGGAATGGTTTGCCATGGCTTATTTAATAAACCACAATTAGCTACGGTAGATTCACACATCCTGGGCAATCAACTACAATGATTGAGTGTGTGCAACAGATCCATTGGTTCCCATAACTTATGGGTCAGGACTAGCTATAAGAACTGTCATAAATTAAAAGAATAATAAGAATAAGGAAAAGAATAAGAATAAGGAATAGAATAGAACAGAATAGAATAGAATAGAATAGAATAGAATCTGGAAGGGACCTTAGAGGTCTTCTAGTCCAGCCCCTTGTTCAACCAGGAGAGGAAATTATATATATCATTTCTGGGATCCAGTATGGTGCTGAAGTGCAATGCTTTATACTGGTTAAGGTATGAAACTAGGAAAGAGGAGATCCGGTTGTAGGTCAACCTCAACCATGGAATATTCCTGGGGGACTTTAGGCCAGTCATTCTCTCTCAGCCCGACCATCCTCACAGGGTTGTTGTTTTGGGGGAAAAAAAGAAAGAAATAACATTAGATACAGGTCATCCTCAACCTACAACAGTTCATTCAGTGACTGTTCGAAGTTACAATGGCACTGAAAAAAGTGACTTATGACCATTTTTCACACCTCTGCCCATTGCAACATCCCCATGGTCACACGTTCAAAATTTGGATACTTAGCGACTGACTCATATTTGGACGGTTACAGTGTCCCGGGGTCATGAGATCACCTTTTGGGACTTTCTGACCAGCAAAGTCAGTTCGGAAACCAGATTCACTTAACCATGTTATTAACTTAACAATTGTAGGGATTCACTTAACAGTGGTGGCACAAAAGGTCATAAAATGGGGCAAAATTCACTTAACAAATGGTTCACTTAGCAACAAAAATTTGGGGCTCAGTTGAGGCTGTAAGTCGAGGACTACCTGTGTACTACCAAAAGGAAAGATGAAAATCTAATAAACATGGGGAATGAAAAAAAAATGCAAAAGATGGTTGGATGGAGGAAAAGGGCATTTTCTGCAATTCAGCGCTGCCACCTAGTGTCCATCCGGAGTTTTGCAATCCTGATACAGTAACCCTCTGCCAGAGACTCTACTAATGGTGCATGAAGGTGCTTTGTGGGTCTGTTTTCATTGCTATTCTTGGCATCTGGAAGCATCCCTAGAAATAAATATAGATCAGCTCAGTGTCTTATTGTTGCAAGCAATGCTTGTTATGCTTGAGGTATACATGCACCTTTTCACCCCAGGGCTGCTATTTCTTACTGTATTTCTTTTTCTTTTGACAATCTTGAAGGAAAAGAAACAGGTTAATCTCTTGAGGATGAAAATTAAATATCCTTTCTGAAGCACCTGCTGGAGTTTTAGCTATTACCTAAGACGTTAATAACAAGTGTGAAGGAAACATACAGCCTTTTCTTCAAGGGGAATTTCTCTTAAAAACATTATTTATCCCATCTGTTTCCTGCCTGGAACAAACTGCAGCCTCAGGTCCCAGTTAGTTAAAAGAGGAAGCCAGGAGAAGCCCAAGAGATGTAGCCCAATTTTATTTTTAAAATGGGGGGTAGGCCATTTATTAAAATACTAAAATATGCATATTAAACATTGGGAATAAGGGAATAGATTTTAAAATGGCTATGAACTGCTTAAGAGTTGCTATCTGGTTTGTCAAAAGCCTATGACAACAATAAGAGAAGCCATTATTCAATGCAGTTCTTCACTAAATTGATTTTCCACTTTCTCATTTGGCAGAAGTTTAAATGAAGTTCATAACAAAATATAATACTGAATAGAAAAGTCATACATTTAAAACTTAAATGCATGCATTAGTAATAAATCATCTGTAAAATGATTGCTGATGTTTGATAACAGATGTGTTGTGTAGTTTCAAACATACTAATCTCATCCTGCTTTTTCCCTGAGCTCAAATCACAGGACTTTTTCAAGTTGTTATATCAAATTATCACATTATAATTTTTTTTTCAAATTATTATTGGAAAATAAATTATGTTCCAAAGCACCAGCAAAGAACCAGTGGAATAGCTTGCCTTCAAAAGTTGTGGGTGCTCCATCACTGGAGGTTTCAAAAAGAGACTGGATAGCCAATAGTCTGAAATGGTACTGAGTCTCCTGCTTGTGCACGGGGTTGGATTAGAAGACCTCCAAAGTCTCTTCCAGCTCTGTTATTCTAATTATTAAATATGAATGATAAAGATTATATTGGAAGACAAAAATGATGCATGCTTGTTGTAATAGTGCAAAACAAAGGCTTTTATATACTTTTGTGCCTATATTACGTATTTTATAGGGAAGGAACTGGGAATGAGTGTGACAGAACTCAAGAGTTTTGTTTTTTAAAAAAAAAATAGGAGAGGATGAAGTGTTCACTTTCACTTCAATACATAAGGCTTGGGCATGGCTCCCACCACCTGCTAAATGTGATTGCTTAACTGTGAGCTGGTGCTTTACTGGTGTTTTTTTAATGCCTTCAAGTCAGTTTTTACTCCTGGTGAATGCCTGGACAAGCCCTTGCAGTTTTCTTGGCATGGTTTCAGAAGCATTTTGCCATTGCCTCCTTCCTAGGCTGAGAGAGAGGGACTGGCCCAAGATTACCCAGCTGACTTTATGCCTAAGGCAGGACTAGAACTCACAGTTTCCCAGTTTCTAGCCAGGTGCCTTAACCGTAGCTTATTTTAGGTTTTATTTAAACTTGAAAATATAAGCAATTGCACTCTCCTTCTAATAAAGCATCAATATAAATTAGAAACAAAAAAAGTATAAGAAGACATAGTCTCTATATCAGATCAATAAATCCTTTAGTTTATCATTAAATCTATAACATGTAGAAGCATATCTCTTTATCTGCTCATTTACTGAATGTAAAGAGTTTTCAAAAATAGGTAAGAGACCCATATCCTGAATCTATTCCTATATACCGGTATTAGAAAGTCTCTTTCTACCTACCTAAAATTATCTTCTTTACCAAGCCTCATCTTGAAAAGTTACCCTTCCATTTAAGATGAGGGAATCCATGGACAATTCTTCCTAATTAGTTTCTTTCAACATCGCTGAGCAAATTTGGGCAACACTCTAATGGCTTTTCCTCATCCCCAAAATTTTCACTCTCTAGTTATCCAAAGAGATAACTTTAATCACAAACCCACAGCCACACTCCGCCAGGTATTATCCACCAAAGACAAGATACAGAAGGATGAAGGAAAAAATGTAATCTGCAAAATCAACTATAACCATTGCAACCAGTTCTACATGGGACAAACATCACGTCAGTTAAAAAACAGGATCCATGAATACCAGCTGGTAGTCAAACACCACAATCCCAAATCCTTAATCTCTACCCACACCAACACCAAATAACACCAATTCGATTGGAGCAACACAAAAATCATCAGCCACTCTACCACCCGCCACGCTCATGAGTTCATTAAAGCCTGGCACTCCACAAGCAATTCCATCAATGGACACATTGACCTACAACCAGCCTATGAACCCCTCAGAATCCAAATCAACCACAAAGCCAATCAGAGACAGCACCAACCCTCAACCAACCCACACAACCCCCCCTGCAAGCTCCCAATGACTCTGACCTGATGTAATCTCCCCATCGCAAGATTCTCACTGATGACTGACACGTGACTCATCATAAGACCCATCACACTTGACACACCCACATCTGAAGCCCTTGTAAACAAAAGAATACTGACATTGACCTCCCCTAAATTCCACTGAAGATGTTACCTAGCCTGGTAACAAAACGTTCAGAAATCAACCCACAAGCTTGTAGAATGAACCTTCACTCTTATCCAAAGAGAGTCTGTTTGGAGTAGTGATTAAGGCACCAGATAGAAACTGGGAAATAGTGAATTCTAGTCCTGCTTTAGCCATAAAGCCACTGGATGATCTTAGGCCTGTCCCTCTCTCTCTCTCTCTCAGTCTAGGAAGAAGTAATGGCAAACTACTTCTGAAAAACCTTGCCAGGGAAAGTACAGGACCTAATCCAGGTAGTTGCCAGGAGTCAAAAATCTGACTAGAAAGCCCATACATGAATAATTTCTTTGCCATGGATAACTAGACAGGTAGATAGGTAGACAGGTAGGCAGGCAGACAGGCTCAATCCAGAGTATTCTCAGAAATTAAATGGCACTCAGAGATCCAATTGGCCATGGAGAAAGTGGGGCCTGGCCAGCCCCAGGAGATGCCATATTATCCCTACAGGTATTTCATTTATGAACTCTCCTATTGTGGGCTTTCATGTTCTTGTAAATAAGTTTATTCTATTCATTTTATGTACTCAACTTTTAAAGACTAGTCACAAGCAACTTGAAGGATAAAAAGAGGATTAAAATGCATCATAAAAATGTGAGCACAGAATCATACTGGTAAACCCAAGACTTAAAATACTGGAATATTCAAGTAGGTCCATAAATTGTTCTACTCCTTGGATGGCCCAAGTTTTTAAACTATTCTAAGGGACCGCAGAGTCAAAAGATAACTAAAAGTCTTACATTCCTACCTTTTGAATAATTGAAACAGACAATACGAGGCCTGTAGTGGATTATAGTGTACCAGTATTACTGACATAAATATATGCTTGCATATTTCAACTGTCAATGTCTGTATTTTTAGGCCAGCATTACTAATTACCTAACTACACCTTCAAATTTGTTTAAAGCTTTAGACCCTGAATATCCATTTTAATTAATAAATAAAACTGAACTTCTCTTGATGTGTGAGTTTTTCTGCTGTCTTCTCAAGAGTGAAACATTAAGGTTAATTACAACATCATTAATTGCATCCTGCAAATCCCTTGGAGAGAATTATTTTTTCCTTCACCCCCTGAAGCAATTATGTCAGAAAGATGAGTTTAATTGGTTTATTAAAGGCATACACAGATGCCTTAAAGCAAAGAAAGATAGCTAGGAGGTGAGATGGTTGGTTTCTGATTGGTTGGTCCTTGCTTTCCTGTTGTGGGGGAAAAGGCAAGATAATACAGTATTTTAAATCAGCATATTGAATCAGTGAAGAATTCACCAACCTGTAAGTATTGCTAAAGCAAAATTCTAAGTTCCTTTAGTATCACCAAGAGGATCACGGATTCATACATCTACACTATATACTTAAATAAGATAAAGTCTTTATTTTAAAACCTGATATCCTTCAATTCTGTTGGATTTAGGCTTCCAAAATCCTTACTGCTGTGCTGAGTTACCTTACTTTGCACCCCAACAGATCTAGAGGGCACCAGTTTGAAACAGATACAGGTAGTCCTTGACTTATTACCACAACTGTGCCCAACTTTTCTGTTGCTAAGCCAGACATTTAAGTGAATTTTGCCCCATTTCATGACCTTCCCTTGCCACCGTTAAGTGAATCACTGCAGTTGGTAAATTAGTAACACAGTTTTTAAGTGAATTTGGTTTCCCCATTGGCTTTGCCTGTCAGAAGGTCGCAAAAGATGATCACATGACCACGGGACACTGCAACTGTCATAAATATGAATCAGTTGCCAAGTGTTTGAATTTTGATCACATGACCATGAGGATGCTGCAATGGTCATAAGTGTGAAAAATGGTCATAAGTCACTTTTTTCAGTGCTGTTGTAACCTCAAACCTGTCACTAAATGAATTGTTGCGAGTTGAGGACTACCTGTATTTCAAGTTCTGAGCAATCTGATAGACATGCTGCCATGATTGACAGTGGAGGGTATGCACAGGAAATGATGAATGCCAGACTAGAAGATATGAGGAACAATGAATATCCTTTCGAAATCCATAGTTCAGTAAGAGGGCACATATTAGAGGTCCGGGTTTAATCCCTGGCATCTTTTTTTTTTTTTGACTTGAGCATTCACTTGGATTTATTTAGCATAGCCACAGAACAAAATAAATTTGTACATTCAGGTACACATTTAAAAACAGAATTACAGAGTAGTCCACGCTGGCAAGAAGCATACCGCATACTTCCCGCTGATTTCACTTGTAGGTCTTCATATGCCAGAGGCCGTCATTTAAATAGTGAATATTTTCAATGCCGATCCCTTTGTTAACTTTCTCTATATCATCTGCTGCCATCTTCATGACTCCGACACATAGTGCATGCTGTTTTCCTTCTGCCATTATTGCCACAATCGTATCAGCAGCGGCAGGATAAAGCTTTGCTTCTGGAGACGTCAGGCCAGGACACATTATATTTGCTCCACTGAGTACAAATTTAATGGCTCCTTTATCAACTTGTTGATGTGGTAGAATGAATGGATATTTGTGTAGTAACCTCAGTGTGGGATAAAAGGGCCCGTCCCTTTGTCTGAAGAACAGCAGTTCGCCATTTACTGTGAGAATTTCTATATGTTCATGACATCGTACTATCTTAACGGGGTCTTTCTTTGGCATAATTTGGTTTAGCCATGGTTCAATACCCGGGAATTGATCTATCAGTTGGTTCTTAATGCCTTTAATAACAGATGTTTTCAACTGGATGCAGTTCGATACATTCTCTTTTTCATCAAATTTCTTGAACATCCTGGGCTGACGGGCGCTGCTCTCCGCGAGGCCGGGTGGAGCGAGGGCTGGGGCGGGTGGGGACGGGCACCCCGGGCTCCCGCGTCGTCCCTCCTGGCACGCTCACGCAAGGCCTCTCCGGCACTTCCTTCTCGTCTGCCCTCGCCGGAAAGGCAATCCCTGGCATCTTTTGATAGGCCTAAAAAACAACAACACCTGTGACTGATTTTTTAAGAACCTCCAGCCAGAAGGATCAGTGAAATAGCTCTCCTTGCATAGGGCAGTTTCTTATATTCCCAAAAGTTGAAGGAGTTCTTTTTGACCTACCATAAGCCTGTGGTTTCTTGCCTTTGGTTCTCATTTCTCTGAAGTAGTGAAGCACA
Organism: Bothrops alternatus; assembly: GCA_034064705.1. Classification (NCBI taxonomy): domain Eukaryota; kingdom Metazoa; phylum Chordata; class Lepidosauria; order Squamata; family Viperidae; genus Bothrops; species Bothrops alternatus. The sequence goes on from JARGCV010000057.1 coordinate 108,810, forward strand.
CTAATTGAAAAAAAAAATCAAAAAACCACGGTGAATCATGATTCAGCATCCATCCTTCCTCTTGTGGTAAATATGCTCTCTCAGCTGGAAACAGCTGGCCTCATGTTGAGAAACTTGAACCTTTCTAAAGGTTACTAAGATGCTGAGACTAATCCTTTCTGTGGAATCTTTCATCCTTTCATATTTCACAAATGGAACGTGGCAACGTTGGGATACCACAGTTTGTGTCTGCATCCCTGACCGTTAAGGTACATTCAGAAGTACAAAGATGATTTCCTCCTAATTGAAATAGTGGCTTTGGAAAACATATATTGAACAGGATCACTGGAGGGGATGAAAAAGTTAAGTTCTCCTGACTGGTTGCAATTCCAGCAATGAGTACTGTGTTACTCTGGGCAACTGCTATTTGCTTTTTCAAATATGTGACATATCCAGGTTTTAGCATGGAAAATGTGTGTGTAACTGCAGAGTAGATGCAACAAGCACAATAGTATGAAGTTATCACCTTGGTCATCCTTAGGCAGATGTTGGTTTGAAGGATAGGAAGCTTAAAAGTAACCAAATGTTTTAATCAAGCATTTTATTAAACAGTTACCTTGATAAAATAGTCATAGCCTCTTGTTAACTTTCCCTCACATCAGTCAGAGGCCATCTGTAGAAGAGAAGAGTATTTTCCTACATAGTTTTATTAATGAATTAATAAATACAGTATTAATAATGTTTGGATTTATTAAGAAAACTCTCAGATTAAACTTTTAGCAGGCAATACATATCACACAATTTTCCTTTTAACATTAGCAACATAAAAAAGGGAATAAGAGGGAGTTCAGAATGATGTGGGGGGAGAACATGACAGTGATGATGATTCATATGAAGTACTGGACTTAACAGAATATGCAAGGCGTCACCATTGGTGGAACTGTGTATTTGGCAGAAATTCTGGACCTCTTGTAGAAAAATATTCTGTAGCAACTCAGATTGTAATGGGTGGTATAACAGGCTGGTGTGCAGGATTTTTGTTTCAAAAGGTCGGAAAACTTGCAGCAACTGCAGTAGGTGGTGGCTTTCTGTTGCTACAAATAGCTAGCCATAGTGGTTACATACAGGTTGATTGGAAAAGAGTTGAAAAAGATGTAAATAAAGCAAAAAAGCAGCTCAAAAAACATGCAAACAAAGCAGCACCCGAAATCAACACATTAATTGAAGAGTCAACAGAATTTCTTAAACAGAACATCGTGGTGTCTGGTGGGTTTGTTGGAGGCTTTTTGTTGGGCCTTGCATCTTAAGGATATGATTTTCATCTTCCTGCTGACTTAACCACGGAAAAGATGAATGACAGCGATGCATAGAGCTTTTTTATCCTCCCTAAATCTCCTGAGCAAGAAGGATGGAGTTGCGAGATACATTGGAGCATTTTATATCTTAGGCTTTACTTCCCTATGCTTACTGAAGGAGGTTTTGCTGGAAATTCTGCTGTGCGTTCAGTATCATTCCCAAAGAAAAAAAGGCTAATTCTCATAATGTTTTCATTTTCTTTTAGAGTTCATATTGAATATGTTATTTTTGTTCTGCGCTTCTCATTTTTAGAGTTTATATTTGTTATATAAAATTATCTCATACTGTGGTTAATAATGTTATGCCAAACATGTTGAATATTGTACTTTAAATGCAAGGCTAGCCTACTTATTTTTGCAATCACAGCGTAATAATAATTTGTACAGGTATTTTTTGCAAAGATGAAATAATAAGCAACTATGAACCCATTAAAGAGTAAAAAATATCATTAGCAGAAAAAAAGGGAATAAGAAATGGTAAGCTGTAGTTTCACTCTAGTTTGAAAGGATTAAATCATAAGGAATTAAAACTGCAACAGGTGCATGGCAGTAAAATTCCTAATATTGTGTTCGGGGGGAGGGAAATTCTGGGTGGTTTGGAACGTGGTTCCTACTGTATAAGTTCTCTACCTGGCTGAATTCTAGGTTCATATATGGAATCAGTAAGAGGAGAAGGTAAAATTAACAAAACAATTAAAACTAAAACAGATCTGTTATTTTTGGTCTATCAGATAGTGCTCTGCTAGTTTTTTGTAAAATAGGGAGAAATGATATGGCACAATATAGATTTGGAAATAATTGTTGCCCATCTTTAAACTGTCACTTCCACAACACAGTTTAAACTTAGCTGTGCTTATTCAGAAATAAGTGCCACTGAGTTCAAATTGACTTTCTCTCCAGAGTGGTAAATTGCAGCTGTAGCACCTAATTTTGTTTCCTTATTTCCTTTAGTTACATTTGAAAGCAAAAAAAAAAAAAAAAAGGCTCAGTTATTTCATATGGTGTCAGACTCCAGTCTGGTAAGGTGTTTGCTCCGAGCTTGCAAGTATCTCCAGTGAAAGCGCTGTAAATTACTTCTATGATGTTAAAGTACCCAGAATGCCAAAAATGAGCACAGACAAAGAACACCATACTTTTAAATAAAGTGCCTTGGTGCCACACAAAGAGGCAGATCTGGCAGGTATGTTCAGTACAGTGAGTGCTTTTTTTTCTAAAAAAAAAAAAAAGGTGTCAGAACGCACACATGTCATACAACCCGCCTTGCCTACCCTACAAGGTTCCATCCAAAAAAGGTACCGGAACTCCGTTCTGGGCGTTCTATGAGAAAAAAAAAAGCCCTGAGTACAGTATGTATTACCATCCTACATAACAAGACAGCAATAATCTGTACCTGTTAAAATGATAAATGTGAATTTCACAGAATATTACCAGCCTGAGGCTTTGGAGAAAATGATTTCATTAACTCCTTCATCCACATCATACTGCTACCTTCTTCTTTTTTTAAAAAAAAATATTTTGCTTGCAGACTTACATTTCAGCATCCAGGCGTACACTCATAACCATTGCACATCAGAGCAAAGCACAAGAACCTGCTCACCCAGAGCTGAGAGGCCCATGGCGTCATCTGGATGACGTTTCCTGTTTATATCCTGTCCCAAGCCTTTGTACCAGTTGGAATTCAGTTCCTGCCAACAGGAAAGCAGAGATAATTCATGCAGGAAGCACTAACGGTGAGGATGAAGTGAGAAGGGCATTGCCTGGGCCTCTGAGTGGGCCAGGATGTGAATAGCTTCTCAACTTCCTTTGTAAAATAAAGTTAAATGTTGATATAAATGGAATTACTTTCCTCTAACTCAGCTGTCTTTCTTCTTTGATATGAATGAGCCAACACACTCCTTTGAAAAACTTCATATCTGTTCTACTACCAAGCAGAGCATTCTGTTCTATGTATGATTTAAATGCATGTTCAAAAGTATAAAGTGAAAGATGGCAGTCTTGTGAGCTGCAGGGTTCACATAATGCCCCAGAAAAAGCTCAAAAGGGATGAATAGTTCATAGTTCAGTCCGTTGCGGGAATCTAACTCTGAGCTTGCTGTATGAAACAACCATCACCTTAAGCTACAATATGGTTTATTTGTTTGGATATAGTATATTCGGGAAAGAAAGCAATTGTGTTTTATTAAAGCAGATATAAGGTTTAGGAATGGCTAGCTCCCTATAGAGAGACACTTTGGTGTGGTGGTTAAAGTATTAGGCTAGAAACTATAATACCATGAATTCTAGTCCCCCCTTGGGGACAAAGTCAGCTGCATGACCTTGAGCCAGTCACGCTATCTCCACCCTAGGAAGAAGATAAAATACTTCTGGAAAAACTTGCCAAGAAAAAAAAACTGCAGGCACTTGTCCAGGTAGTCCTGAAGAATCGGACATGACTGAATGAAAGAGGGGAAAAGTACTCCCTTGAGCCTATATATAACTTGTTGCTGAATATGAGATGTTGGGAGTCAGTAGTGGAGAAGTGCTGATGGGTTAGCTACAGAGCACGCAAAATTTATCATTGCACATAGCTAGTAGAGTTTCTAGATAACTTGGGAATCTCACTGGTCAGATGTACTACTATGACTAGTAGTAGTGTCTTATCTTGATTGATTGATTGACCTTCCATACTGTTGACACAGGAAGCTTCTTGAAGTAGAATCAGCCCAATTAGGCCATCATTGGCTAGCCATGACTATTCCAATTTTTGAGCCAGAGTTTTTCCAGCTTCATTTGGTAATCCTAGCACTTGAATGTGGGACTTTCTGCATGCTTAGTAGCAAGATGGACCACTCAGTTATGGTCTTCTCTTTGTGTGAGCTCTTCTCCCTGTGTTATGCAGAATGGCAGATATAAGAAGACCTGAAAGCCAGAACAAGGTTAATTTGTCCATGGTTAAAATAATGTTCTCAGTAGCTACCTGGAGAAGTGCCTGCAGGTTTTTTTTTCTTGGCCAGATTTTTCAGAAGTGTTTTATCATCTTCCTAGGGTGGAGATAGCGTGACTGGCTCAAGGTCATGCAGCTGGCTTTGATCCCAAGATGGGATTAGAATTCATGGTATTATAGTTTCTAGCCTAATGCTTTAACCACACATTATACACATTTGTTTTCATTATGGGTTTCAGCAAATAAGTCACAATGGCTTGGTTCACGAGCAATAAGCTATATGACATGCATGAAAGCATAATACAGTATGTTCACACATTTTGTCAAGCTATAGTTTGTTGGTGAATACTTTAACAAGCCATCATTGGCTTGCTTTACACAATATTAAGTCATCAACTACAGCTTGCAAACCTATTAACACAGTGAGCCAAATCAATGTCTGAACCCAACCATGGCACAGCACAATGTGTGAATCCAGATTAGTTTGTGACTGTAAAAAGAATCCTATGATATATAGAGGGAAAAAACCCAAGATGGGTGCAGTTAACTGAGACAAAATATTGGAAGAGGACTGACAAAATAAGAATGCTACTAAGCAGATTGTATCCAGGCAAAGAATGAGGCAAAGAGAAAGAAAGGGGGAAATGAAGATGGTTCTCAAGGCTTTTCATAATATGAATGATCTGCCACAGTGGTTCTCAACCTTTTCTTCACCATGGATCCCCTTTAAATACCTTTTTGGCCACAGACCATGGCCATGGACCCCCAAGTCTTAACTCAAGATTTAAATCATAACATTTCTTCAAGCCTTCTGATAACATTGCAGCCGCCCAGGGGTCTATGGACCATAGGTTGAGAACCACTGATCTACTATATCTATTTAAGTGATTCCACATTTTCATTATGAGATGGCAATATGTGATAGAGGACATATACTATTTGATGGGTTTTTTCTCCTTATTCCTCCAAAGGTTTCCCCTTCCTTCCTACTTCATACAGAAAAGAAAAACTAAAAAGAAATCTGCAGTGGGTCAACTGAACTCAGCATCCTTATGAGCAGACATGCGGGTGTGTGGGGCTAGAGCAGCGATTCTCAACCTTTTCCGGGGCTCGAACCCGGCCCGCATCGTGCATGCACGGTGCAACGGGGCGCTTCGCGCATGCGTGGCGCGACGGGCCGCATCGCACATGAGCGGCGCGACGGCCCGCATCGCACATGCGCGGCGCGACGGCCTGCATCGCAAAGGGGAAAAAAATGGCCGACCCCCCCAAAAAATGGCCGACCAAAATAAAAATTAAAAAATGGCGGGCCCGCATCGTGCATGCGCAGCGCGACGGCCCACATCGCAAAGGGGGGAAAAATGGCCGACCCAAAAAAAAATGGCCGGCCCAAAAAAATGGCCAACCCCCCAAAAAAATGGTGGGCCCACATCGCGCATGCGCGGCACGACGGCCCGCATTGCAAAGGGGAAAAAAATGGCCGACCAAAAAAAATGGCCGACAAAAAAATGGACTGCGGTGTTTGGCGACCCCCGTGAAATGGTCGTTCGACCCCAAATGGGGTCGCGACCCACAGGTTGAGAACCGCTGGGCTAGAGGGAGGCTCTTCCACCTCCTATTTTTTAGCTCTTTCTATGTCCCTCCCTACTGTGTGCTTGTAAAAGGAAGGAGATTCCTAAAGAGACAGAAAAAGGAGTTCCTACCAGAGATTTCCATGATGATGATCAAGAAGAAGATGAGGATGTTATCCAGTCATGTCCAATTCTTGGTGATTCTATGGGCCAGATCTCTCCACATCTTCTGATTTTGCACTACTTCTTTGAGTTTTTCTATACTCTGGTTATTGTCTGTTTTGATGGTGTCCAGCCACCATGTTCTTTGACAGCCTGGTCTCCTTTACTGCTAACTCTTCCAAATATAATTGTTTTCTCTAGTGAATTTCCCCTGACATGGCCATAATAAGTGAGATGCAGTTTCGTGATTTTGCCTTCTAGTGATATGTATGGTGGATGTCCATAGTGTGTGGACAAAAAAGTCAACATGGAAGCATTTATCTTTTCTTTCTTGACCTTCTCTGCCATGGATCCCCCTGGTTTTAGGTAATGATCAGATGCATTGTTGTTAACCAACAGTCGCAAAGAAAATCATCATTCATCCAATAATCCATGCTGTAAATAATAATTACTGGAGTCAAAGTCTAAGATGAAAAATTCTGTCTGTGATACACAAAGTCCTTTGCCTACGTGTGTTTCCACACACACCCTTCAGCTCATGTGACTACAACCCTACACCAAAACCTCGTTCTTGTAATTTGCTAAGATCCATCATGATGAGCAAGAAATTACCGTAAAGGAGTTTTGTTTTGTTTTTTTCTGAGAAAAATTATTCTCTGATTCAGCAGATTTTTTTTTTAATCCTCTTGTTTTGCAGACATAGCAGCCACTTCCAGGGCTGCTGGGTAAACAGTGTTGAATGAGATTCCCATTCTAAGGAACTCAGAGCAGTTGTAAGGAACTCTTTTCTGCTGCTCGGCAGTGGGAAGTGCCTTTGGAAATATCTGTCTAATAGACATTAAAAGAAGTTCTGAAAGCAATTCATTTGTATAAGCAACAAAGATTGGTCTAGATTAGTGGAAGCGGTCACAGAGTGACTCAAATGGTCCTCAATAAGCAGAGAATCGTGACTTTTACATTAGATCAGTGTTTCTCAACCTCAGCAACATTAAAATGTGTGGACTTCTATTCCCAGAATTCCCCAGCCCACATGGGGAAATGAAGTCCACACATCTTAAAAGTTGCTAAGGTTGAGCTATACTGATATACAGCAACATATGTGTATGCAACTAGACCATGTACAACTGGATCTGTGCCTTTAACATTTCATGTCCTATACAAAATAATTGCTCACCTACCTACTCTATCTCAACAGGTGTCCTGAAGAATAAATAATATATTTATAGCCATATGGCAGAAGCCAGCAGTTTTCATAGTTGTGGGTTTAGGATTGTGGTTGTTGTTTTTTAACTAGGACTCAAAGTAAAGGCAGCCACAGGTAAAAATAGTGACCCATGGATGCTCACCATAAAAGAAAGGAATCAGTTGTCCCTTGTGGTGTTTGAACTATAGCCTATGCACATAAATCCAGAGCAGAAACCCCACCCCCAACAACTGGGGTTAAGCCAAGCCAAGGAGGGGTGAAAAATCCCGGAGGTGAGATAAGGCACCAGTGAAAAGCATCCTATCCATCATAACAGGAAGTCCTGTGAAGCTATCAAAGTAGCTTTTCCTCTGGAGCAGAATAAGGAGCCAAGCTTGTGAATTTCCAGAGTTCATAGACCTGGTTATCCAATATGACCACAGGAAGACAGGTGAAGAACAGCCCAATTTCCCTTGTGCTATATATGGAAGGGCTCAGAGTTAGTCTAATTATTTTTTTAGATTAAGTTTCATTCTACAGTAAAAATGCAGAGAAAAAGAATAAGAGGAAAAAAAGTGCAGAGAAAGTGGTGACTTCTGACTTTTTTCAGCGCAGTAAAATACTAAATAAATAAATAACTCCACAACCTCAACTTTTTGCTTTACATTTCACAAGATTTCAAGCCATTTCTACAATACCAAAATCATTGTAATCATCAAAATCTAAAGTGAAAGTTTCATTTCTTTTCAGTTTTGGGCAAAAAAGTCCAGAAAGGGTTTCCAGGAGAAACAAAACTAGATATTTTCTTCTCTTTAATTAAAACAGACAGCCTCGCTATCTCCAGTAACTCCATCATCTTTGCCACTTCCAGGGCTTTTTTTCTCATAGAACGCCCAGAACAGAGTTCCAGCACCTTTTTTGGATGGAACCTTGTAGGGTAGGCAAGGCGTGTGTGAGTTCCGGCACTTTTTTTTTTTTTTTTTTAGAAAAAAAGCACTGCACACTTCCATTGTGGGAATTAGTGTGTCTTTCCATCTTTGTCTATATAAGATTCTTTCCTCTGTCAAGGTATATAATAGCAAAGTCCCAAATCTTTCAAGTTCTTTATCCATCAAATCTAAAAAGAAAACAAGTTACTCTAAATTACTATCACAGTTCTTGTCACTTATCATTTCTCTACAACAGTGTTTCTCAACCTTGACAATTTTAAGGCATGTGGACTTCAATGCTGGCTGTGGAATTCTGGGAGTTGAAGTCCACATGCCTTAAAATTGTCAAGGTTGAGAAACACTGCGAGACTTGTCTGGAACAATTATTTTAAAGAAAGGAACCATGGATGAGAAGTAGGGGATTGCCACGTGAGAGGAAACAGGGTTTCATATTTTTTATTATTATTTTTGGTAGAATAGGAGGCTAACTGTTGTTAAACTCTGATGCACTGTGCCCACGCAATTTTCCCAAAAAACTCCCACCCAGTCCCAGTTAGTTATTGTTGCATGACTATAACTCAAGGGACTAGAGTTGCAGATCGCTCTCAAATTCTTCCTGGTTTCCTATTAAAGTGAAGGAAGGAGAAACCATAATATGTGGTGGGCGTGATCATACTTATTGTATTCCATTAACTTAATTTTATTTAAATTGAATTTCCATTAAACTTAACCAAATCAAGCTTTAGAGAATGGAGGGAAAGCCCAGTTTATCATTTAGAGGTGGCTGACAAGATTTCCCCATCTGGCCTACAAGTTCTTAAGTGAAGGTTCTCTGGTTCTCTTTCATTTACTGATCCTCGGCTCTTGAGAATCAATCATCTTACTGTGGAGGAAAAAACACAGATCTCTTCCTTGGACCACAAAATATAAGAAAGGTCAACAGAACAGTGCAGTGTGATAAAGCAAAAGAACTCAGACTGTAGGTTAATATGAAACCCAGCATTATCACCCATAGGTCACTTCCCAAGAGACCTACGAATTAACAAGCTGTTGGAGTGTTAGAGCACTTTAGTTCCATCTACTCTGTTCTTCTTTTTTTAAAAGTATTTTATTGGTTTTCTATCATTACAATTTATTTGTGCTTAATAAACAACGTGTTGTCTGGGTTAATTTTTGCCTAGCAATAAAAATTAAGTTCTTACTCTCTATCCCGCTTTTCCAACCATTGATAAAATAAGTTCCATGTTTGAAAGTACGCTGTATCTTCCTTTCCTTTGATTCTCAATGTGAGTCTGTCCATTTCCACACAATCCAATATTTTCTTAATTATCGCTTCCTCCAATGGTGTTGTCTCTACTCTGTTCTATGAGTCCACCACAATCTATTAAATACAGCTGATACACGAAACAAAAAGATAATTTTTTAAGCACTATTGTGCTCATTAAACCAGAAGTCTCCATGCTGATAAGCTGATTTGGGATTTTGAAAAGTGATGGTGAGGGTGCCCACAAATGTGGTATCAAACGGGCAAAACAGCTGACCTAGTGGACATGCCTAAACCTTTATGAAGCACTGATTTATTGGATGCCTCTGGCTTCCCCATTGACTTTGCTTGTCAGAAGTTTGCAAAATGTGATCCTGTGACCTTGGGACACAGCAACCGTCATAAATATGAACCAGTTGCGAAGCGTCTGGATTTTGATCACATGATCATGGGGATGCTACAAAGGTCGTAGCTGTGAACAGTGGTCAAAAGTCACTTTTTTCAGTGCTGTTGTAACTTTGAATGGTCACTAAATGAACTGTTGTAAGTCAAGGACTACCTGTTTTCCTGTTGATTGTGTCTTCCTTTTGAGAAGGTGGTATATCTTTAATGAAAGCAGAGGGCTGCAAATGTTGAAGTTTTAAGGTTTTATTAATAAACTTTACTGGCCCAGATGTTGTTGGTGGCTGGCACTTTGCTTTGCAACAAACCTGGTTTCTAGTTTTTAAATTACAAGAATGGCTAAGATATGTAAAAAGTGATGGAGGCCTGGAGTACACTAACAGATAGCAAAGATGAGGCCTAGAGTATAATAACATTCCTAGGCACTATGTTAGGGACCCTAAGATTTCATTCAATTATCTCCCCCCCTCTTTTTTTTGACCAACATCACACACCAGCAGTGTTTCAATGCTGGCTGTGGAATTCTGGGAGTTGAAATCCACATGCCTTAAAATTGTCAAGGTTGAGAAACACTGTGACCAGAGCATCATAGGAAAGCACATTTAATAAAAAAATAGATCGGTATGAAAGATTAAAAAGTTAGGTATAATTCTTAGTCTCACAGTTCTGAAAATGAGAGACAACACTTGCCTTGCAAAGGCTACAAGGTGTTACTACCAAGTTTCTCCAGTCCTTGTTTCCTTATGTTCTTTTTTCTGTTTGAGCTGAGCTTGAGTTGTCTGAAGCTGTCACATCTTGCAGCATTTGATCTGCCATGGGACCCATCCTTTGCATCTGCTGTTACAATGAATAAGAGCCGCATGCAAGATGAGGATATAGGTATCCTAAATAAAGTGTTACATAAAAGATCCTGAATCCTTTTGAATTTTCAATATTTTTGTATAAATATGCCCTTAAACAGGACCGTTTGTCCACTGGATCAAAAGAAACCAGTTAAATGAATGAGTCAAAACCATAATATTTTTTGTTATTTATTCAAGAAAATGATCCAAGGGACTTCCGGTTTCCGGTCGTGCCGTACGGAGCCGTCTCTAGGGAGCTCCGATACGGCGATCGGATTTTCGGCGGCTTTTCAGCCGCCCGAAGCGTCAGAGGCAAGGAGGGAGACCCGCGGAAGATAGCGGAACCTCCGGCGACCCGAAAAATGTAAAATTGGAAGCAGGATCGCCGGAGGAGACGCGAACAGAAGAAGAAGACGGAGAGGCCGGCTGCGGCCGGCCCGACGACAAGAGGGCAGAAACAATAGAAGTGAGGGGAGAAGACCAAAGAAGGACGCAGCGAAGAAGGAGACGGGAGTGTGAGAAGATCAGGAAGAAGCGGGACGAGGGAAGAAGAGCCCCGGACCTACCCAGCTGGAGGCCTGAAGAAGCCGCGAAGCCGCCCAGCCGCAGCTGAGGAGAGCCAGCCAACGAAAGGAAAGCCACCCAGAGTCATCAAGAAGTCAGGCAACCGGCAGCGGCAGGGCGGCCGGCCAGCAGGCCCGGAAATGCCGCGCCGCAAACAGAGCAGGATGAGGACAACAGATCACTGCTGGGGGGGGCCTGCCGGCCTTAGGAAGACCCCCGGACGAGCTGGGGAGAGCCAGCAGGAGGAGAGCCAACGAGAGCAGGGAGAAGACGGCCGACGACAGCGGTAAGTCCAGCGGGGGGGCGATTAGCGCATCGAGGGACATGAGCTACAGGGAGAGCCCAGCAGCGGGGGGAGGACCCTCACAAGACCCCCAGAAGACCCCCCAGACCCCGAAAAGTCTAGTGCTACTGCACCTGGGGAGGGGAAAAAGGGCCATCTGCGCAGGCCTCGAGCCACATATCCGCTCATCCTGCATCATCCCTGCCAGCACAGTGAAGTCTACTTGAAAACAAATAGCACCCCCTAGTGGACCCAAAAAAATTTTTTAAAATTTTTTTGCTGTCAAAATATAAACTGTGAAAAGAAAGAATTTGACCCAACCTATCCTAGCAGCTTGACAATCTTGCACAGGAACAATTCCCACACAACTCTTGGCATTAAGGGGTGGCTTTAAGGGTGGACAGGCCAACAGGAGGAGAAGCTCAAAATGGCCGCCAAATGGACAAAACAGACCAAACTGCCACACCCGAAGGGAGCTGCACCCTCCCCGGCCCAGCCCTCCAATCTGCCAGGGAACACCCCCCCACCCATATCCCCCCCACCCAACTACAGGCCCTCAGACCCAAACGCCAACCCATGCCTTCCCAACAGCGCACATGATCCAAAGACTGAATGAGACGATAGAGACACTAAATGAGACGATAGAGACGCTGGTTAAAAGGATGGATGGCATGGATAGAAAATTGGAAGAAATGAGCGCGAGGACGGAGAAAAGATGCATAGAAGCAGAACAGAAGATGGAGGAAAGATACAAAGACATAAAACGGATGCTGGCGGACCAAGGTAGAGACCTAGAGAGAAAGTGGGAAGAACAATGCAGAGCGACGGCCACTGACCTGGAACAAATGAAGGAGGCACTGCAAGCACACTACAAGAAGGGGATGGAAGAAGTGGAGAACCGCATAGAGGGGCAGATTGCAGAGGTGAAAAGAGAGGCTCAAGACCAGTCCACCATGATGCAATTCTGGCAAATGGCATTTGCAATCAGGTTCAGAGGGTGGAAAGAGACAACAAACGAAACCCAAGGAGGCCTGCTCAGGACCTTTGTAGGGGCCCTGGCGACATTCCTGGGTAAGAGCACCAATGAGATTGGGTGGCAATTCGAAAGAATCTACAGAGTTGGCGCATGGAGGTCAGTGAACAGGCATCAACCAAGGGACGTGGTCATCCACTTCGCAACACAGGGGCTCAGGAACCTCATCTCTGTCACTTCCTATAACAAGGCATTCTACATAGAGGAGCAGGAGGTGAAGGTACTGAAAGAGATCCCCCAGGTGATGCTGAGAGACAGAAAGGACTACAAATTCCTGATCAACGAACTGAGATCACGTGCACTGCAATACCGATGGGAAACCCCAACAGGGGTGTCACTTTTCTATAGAAACAAGAGATATTACTTGACCTCGGTCCAGAAAGCCAAAGACTTCCTCGAGAAGGAACTGAGGTCGGGAGGCCCTCAACCCACCGCGAGAGAAGATGCAGATGGACCACTGGAAAGCGGGAGGGATCGAGGCCAACGAGCAAACCGTGCAGAGGCACAGACCGGGGCAGTGGCAGAGGAAAGGAATGGACCACCTCGAGATGTGAGGGCGCAGAGAGCAGAGGGCAACAAAAACAAGGAGGCAGAACAGTCTACAGAGGACAGGCTACCAGGCTCCACTACCAAACACACAGACCAGCAGAGCAAGACCCCACAACCCAATATGAGCTTCAATCCGGATATCATGGGAACGAGACCAAAGAAGACAACAAGAGAAATAACAGAAGTGGTCTTGCAAGAGTATCCTGCAACAGATAATGGCAACTAATTATTTGACTTGGAATGTGAATGGACTGAACTCCCCCCAGAAAAGGAGGAAAATACTCCACTACCTGAACCAAGCTAAAAGCGATATAATCTGCCTACAAGAAACACACATCAGAGCAGCAGACCAGAAATATCTGATCAACTACAAACTAGGTGCGCACTTTGTGGCAGCGGCGCCAAGAAAAAAGAATGGGATTGTTATATATGTAAAGAAACATGTAATGGCTAAGCTAATAGAGTCTGACCCCCAAAGTAGATACCTGGCAATTGAAATAACACAAGAGGACAAGAAGATTCTAGTAATGGGCGTATATGCACCAAATCAGCAACAAGGCAAATTCTACAAAAAGCTACACAAGAAAGTAATACAACTTAACTACAGATCTTACATTATCATGGGAGACTGGAACTGGGTCATAGAGACTGCTCTAGACAAAAAAAGAACTGCACCTAACCCGCAAAAACACTCCAAGTTGCCTAAATCTTTCTTTGATATGAAGGAGGACCTCGAAGTGACAGACGTTTGGAGGGAAAGGCACGGCAAAGAACAAGAATTCACCTTCTTCTCTGGCAGACATCAATCCTTCTCCAGAATTGACTTTATATTAACTTCTAGCGACTTGCTAATTTGCCTAAATGCGGTGAAAATCCTACCCAAGGTACTGACGGACCACAACCCTGTGAGGATGGAATTAAGACAAGGCTTGAAACAGAGGAGATCCTGGAGAATTAATGAAAACCTGTTTAAAGAAAAGGTGGCGGAATGCAAAAATGCTATGAAGGAATTCTTCAACATAAATATGAACAACGAAACACCGATAGAAATGATCTGGGACGCCAGCAAGGCGTACATGCGTGGGATCCTCATGGACATGAATAACAGGCACCGTCGCAAACAGGAACACAAAAGAAAAGAGTTGGAAAATGAGATAAGTAAAAGGGAGCGGCTATTAATAAAAAGGCCAGAGGACAAAGTCACCAAAGAAGGAATCAAGATCTTAAGAAAGCAATTTGACATGTTGATGGCAGACCAAGTTGCAAGGAATATACAATATGCAAAACATAAGACATTCTGCAAGGCCAACAAACCGGGCCACTGGCTAGCCTACATCATAAGAAAGAAACAGAAATCCTGCATAATTGAAAAGATAGAATACAAAGGCAAGGAAGAATTCCGACAAAAAACCATCAAGAAAGCCTTCACAGAGTTCTACTCGAGACTATATGCCGAGGAGAAGACACAAGACAAAGAGATAGATGAGTTTCTACAAAACGAAAAGATACAGGCGATTACCGACACACAAAGAGAGGCCCTGAATGCCTTAATCACAAAGGAGGAAATACACTCAGCGATCACACAACTGAAAACAGGAAAATCGCCCGGGACGGATGGGATAACAGCGACCTACTACAAGCATCTACAGGATGAGATGCTAGAACCCCTCAGAAAGCTATTTGTCAACATTCAAGAAGGAGGCCAAGTCCCACCATCCTGGAAAACAGCCTACATCTCATTAATCCCAAAGGAGGGGAAAGACAATGCACAGCCCGCAAACTACAGACGCATCTCACTACTAAACACGGACTACAAAATCTTCACAAAAATTTTGGCCACTAGACTAATGACTGTACTACAAAAAATAATACATCCGGACCAAAGGGGATTTATACAAGGACGCCAGATGAAAACCAACGTGAGACAGCTGTTGAACATAATAGAGTACCTGCAAAGGCATAACCAGGTACCCGCCGCTCTTATGTTTGTGGATGCAGAAAAAGCTTTTGACAGACTGAATTGGCCGTTCCTGACGAACTTGGTCCGGAAGATGAAAATGGGAACACAGTTTCTCAACTCCATAACGGCAATTTACCAGAAACAAACAGGCCAGTTTATTGTTAATGGAGACTTAACAGACTCATTCAACATTGAGAGAGGCACGAGACAGGGCTGCCCGCTATCACCTCTGCTATTTGTCCTAACGCTGGAGACTCTACTAAACAGGATAAGAGCGGCAGAAGACATACAGGGTATACGGATCAAACAACAAGATTACAGACTATGTGCCTTTGCAGACGACTTGCTGGTGACAATGTCGCAACCAGTACAGTCAGCAAAGAGATTGATGGAGATAATGGAAGACTATGGTAGGGTGTCAGGCTTCAAAGTAAACATATCAAAAACAAAGATGCTAGTCAAAACCCTAGACAACAAAGCAAGACAGGACTTGGAAAGAATAACGGGTTGCGAAATAGTCAAGAAAGTTAAATACTTAGGAGTGGAGATAGAATCAACAAATGCGAAATTATACAAGAATAACTATGAGGCGCTGTGGAACAAGATACAAGCGGACCTGGAAAGATGGAAGACAGTACGACTATCTCTGCTGGGCAGGATAGCAGCAGTTAAGATGAACATATTGCCAAGATTTCTATTTCTCTTTCAAATGCTACCCATACTCAAAAGGGATGTCGATTTGGACGACTGGCAGAAGGACATCAACAGATATATTTGGGATGGCAAGAGACCGAGGGTGAAACTAAAAATCATACAGGACACAAGGAAGAGAGGGGGACTAAAAATGCCTAATCTAAAGCTATACTACTATGCAGCGACGTTGGTGGCGGTGAGTGACTGGATCAATATGACGAATGATAGAATACTCTTTCATCAAACCAAATAAGAACTTATTGGGGAGGGGGAGGGAAACAGGACAGTCTCTATCCAACACTATCAAGTAACACTCCCTTCTATCCAATTTAAGATGCCCTGTGAACACACAAATCGGAATAAACAGAGTCTGACTATCCACCCCTTCAACTCTCTGTGCGTCATGTTTTGGAGTTGGTGTTCTTTGCTGCAAAACCACAGTAAAGGTGCCACATTAGAAATGCATGATGCCGAAGTGTTTCTTTGAAGGAAGCACTATGGGCAAAGCAGGCTATTTGCTAAATCTGATGGGATCAGCACCAAGAGGTTACAATGTTGCCAGTAAAACCAACTCTGCTATGCCAAGGGAAAAGAGAGATGCAAGTTTTGCAGGGGTAGAAGGAAGGCAATCTGTTGTCCCAAAGGTGCTTTTTCAAGAGGCAACTGGACTTTCTTTGTTTTTCCTTGAAGACATTTTGCTTTCCGTCCAAGAAGCTTCTTCAGTTCTGGCTGAAGAAGAAAAAAAGCACCTCTGAGACAACCATGACCTGGATGACTGAGAATCCCCATAGACCAGGCGTATCAAACTGCCGGCCCACGAGCCACGCCCACCCCATTGCCGGCAATGGCAAAATCGGCCCGATACATTGCGCAACGTCACGTGATGTCGTGAGTTTGACATGCCTGCCATAGACAAACAAATCTGATGATGAGATACAGGTAGTCCTCAATTTACGACCACAATTGAGCTTAAAATTTCTATTGCTAAGTGAGGCATTTGTTAAGTGAGTCTTGCCCCTTTTTATGACCTTTCCTGCCACAGCTGTTAAGTGAATCTGACTTTCCCATTGACTTTGCTTCTCAGAAGGTCGCAAAAAGTGATCACATGACCCCAGGACACTGCAACCGTCATAAATATGAACCAGTGCCAAGCATCCAAATTTAAATCACTTGACCATGGGAATCCTGCAGTGGTGATAAGCGTGACAAATTGTCATAAGTCACTTTTTTCATTGCCATTGTAACTTCAAACAGTCACTAAACATACAGTTGTAAGTCAAGGACCACTTTTATAATGATCCATATAGTGGCCAAGAGTCGGAAATGACCGAATGGTTGACGACGGCAATGATGGGCAGCGCTAGACGCACAACATCTTCAAGGGGAGCAAAATGAGGACAAGCGGTATTGGGTCATGATGACCCAAGCCAACTCCTCTTTTGTACAAGTGTTGTGATACAGCACAGATGTACCAAAAGGCTGGAGCTCCCACGGCGATGCTTCTAAGGTCATTTTGATGAAAGCAACAAGACCCCGCCGATGCCTAGAAGCTGAGAAAGAGATCTGAAACAAAGAACTCAAAGAACTTAGAAAGACCTTGACAATAGGTTTGCTCCATTAATGAGGAGTAGGTCCTTTGGAGGATTAATTTAGAATTATAGAAAGAGAACTGACCAAAAAGATCATCTAGTCTAACCCCCTGCTCAATGCACTGAGTGTGAAGGTTCATTCTCCGAGCTTATGGGTTGGTTTCTGAATGTTTTGTTACCAGGCTAGGTAACATCTTCAGCAGAGTTTAGGGGATGTCAGTGTCAGTGTTCTATTTATAAGGGCATCAGGTGTGGGTGTGTCAAGTGAGGGTCTCATGAGGGCCAGGTGTGAGTCATCAGTGAGTCTTGTGATGGGGAGGTTACCTCAGATCAGGGTCATTGGGAGGTGAATTGCTGGTGGTGGTGGGGCTTGCATGGATTGGTTGAGGGTCAGTGCTGTCTCTGGTTGACTGTGTGGTTGATTTGGATCCTGAGGGATTAGTAGGCTGGTTGTAGGTCAATGTGTCTGTTGATGGAATTGCTTGTGGAGTGCCAGGCTTTGATGAACTCACAGGTGTGGCGGGTGGTAGCATGGCAGATGGTTTTTGTGTTGCTCCAATTGAACTGGTGCTGTTTGATGTCAGTGTGGGTAGAGATTAAGGATTTGGGAATGTGGCCCAATAAACTGCTGTGGAATTTCTTTGACAAGAGGACAGCTGACTCCTGTTCCCTGCTTTAGTGGATTTTGCAGTTAATGATCTAGTTCACAGCTATCTGTAGTTTATTCATCAAACCATGGTTAATTCACCCATGACTCAGTACAATGTTCAGCTTTTCTTTCCATATGGAAATAAGATGGCTGGGGAATAAATGCAGAACATTTAGGACAGGATCAAAACTTGTTAATTATGTGTTAAGGCACATAAAAGGATAAGTTGTACCATGAAAATTATTGTGTTTTTTTTGAAACTGTAATCCAGAATGTGGCAAAATAGAGTGCCCACTTTTAAGCTATGCAGGACTTCTAATTAAGGGAGATGCTTCAAAAAAGCAGACAAAAGGGCATCAGGAAGAATTTTGTGGTGTTGTTTTTTTTGTGATGATTTGGTGAGTCCTCCAGAAATATTTATTTATATTATTTTATGCTAGTAATAGAGCTAGATATAGAGATTATAGAAGCTAACAATTTGCCAAATCTAGGGGAAGATAGTCTAATTCAATCTTTCTTAAACTTTGCAACTTTAAGTCCAGAACTTGACATGTTTGAGAAACACTGATAAAATTATTAAGGCTACCAGAGCTGGGCTGCACAATTCAAGACATCCACTAGATGGCAACAAAGAGCTAATATCCATTTAATCCTTACTGCCATCTAGTATTCATAACATGTTCTGCAACCCAGTATAATAATTATTTATTTTTGTCACCTGCACTCAAATGACCTGATGGTCCTTGGATGATATATATATTCATATAACTTTTGTGAGTTCATTTAGGTGGTAACATAGATCCATAGATCCTTTTTGTACTCTTGTCTCCCTCTCACCTGAGTTTATATAATCCTGACCTACCGGTAGTTTTTATAATATTCTTGCCACCTGCTGGTGCCACTAGAAAGATGGGCAGATTTTTAAAACATTTTATTAAAAAGACAATTTGCTGACTGAATTCTGCTGCTTATTCATTTTTCTCACTTCCCCTTAAAAAAGCTGTCTCTGTAAATAATTTCCATTTTTTACAGGAAGGAGGGTATATTCATATCCAATTTCCACGTTAAAAGTCTGTGCTAAACCTTATGTGCAGCCGCCTCTAGCAATACAGAGACACACAGAAGGGAAGGGAAAGGAATTTTCTACTTAGAGACTAAACCAGGAAAATAAGGGTTCTTTTTCCCTAGTTTTGAAGTATAGGCTCAATTCATATTTGGTCATAAGCAAAGGTTTTTGGTTCAATAAAGCATAAATAAAATAATGATTGGTTAAATAAACCACAACAGTTGTATAATAAAAAGCAAAAAAAATCAGATCAACTGTATTATGACTTAGCATGATGTACTGAACTTATGCTAAGATTGAAAGGCAACATGGAAAGTATTCCCAAATCTGGGGAAATCTTGATGAATGGAATTCCAGTTGCTATTGTTATAATCCAGTCCATCAAGAACATTGACATGCTAGTCAAGGATGATAGGTCCTGTAATTTGACCAATAGGCAAGGCATCAGGTTGAAGGCTAATGTTGTCTAAATCCTAACTCCCTGAAATATGCAACAACAGGGTTGCTGACAATGGCCATTCAATTTTGGCTTAAATAACTCAACTGAAGGCATGTTCACCTCAACCTCTCAAGACCGTCTTGTTGCAGTGAAAGTGGGGGTGTTGAAATGCCTCTTTCTGGTCTTTGCCAACTTAGTGACTTTGACCACAAAGGTTGAGAGCTGGAATCCTAGCCAGTTTGGAGAGCTGTTATGCTGGGGAAGACTAGTTGAGTAGACTGTTGAGGTGAAGACTGTTGAGGTGAAGATGTGAATTCTGTCATCAGAATTGATTCAATGGCACTAGCCTTCCTGTCAATCATTATTTCCACTGTTCGTTAAAGTCACTGAAGCACAAAGGAAACCATTCCCTTTCCCAATTTCATGTTATCTGATATCTTTGAATTACAAATCCCATTACCTCCAGACAGTGGCCAATAGGATGATGGGCATTGAAGCGTTCAATAGAGCTTAAGGCAGCAACAGACAGTTAAGAAAGATAAAGGCTCTCAAAGAGGGTGGTGCTCCAGCCCAAGGCCAGATCTCTTTGGGGGATTAGGCCTGCTTGTGGCTGGTTGAGTCATGTGTTTACCTAGTTATCACTCTCCTAGCCAAGGATAAAGAAATGTATGCAGCCTGTGCAGAAGGGCAGGTCACGCCAAACAGGCCTGGAGAATCTGGATTGCCTTACTGCACTAGGGCCTCACAAGGGTATTAAAATTGTCACGCAACTTCATAGCATGTAGAAATCTGAAAGTGCAGAGGCACAATCCAGTTCAGCCTGAAGACCAGAGAAATTTTTAGAAAGAAAAATTTAAAATTCCTCTCTCATTTGGATTTGGACAACAGGAACCAAAGTGTGTGTTTCATTGCAGAATGCATCAAGAATAGCTGCCTAACAAGTTTTTTGATAGATGAGTTCTTGGCAACTAAGCCCAACAAATGCTTGAAGGTAGATCTACTTTGTTATCTACTTGGGTCTCCATAAACTGCACAAGAGGATAGAGAAACAGGCACTTGAGAAATCTTTGGTGGTCTCTGAGCTTGGTTGTTTTCTTCTTGCAGATGTCCTATTACCCAAACAAGGAAAACATTATCAATGCTAGACATTCTCCTTTATTCTCCTTTATTGGAAACAGGCACCTGCCTTGTCAGTGCATAGCTTATAGGCCATATTCCTTTTGAGAAAAGGACATGGTGTCAGACAGCCTATTTTCCACGCAAAATCTCTCGGGCCCATTGTTTGGCTGTTAGACAGAGTAGAGAAAAACTTCTAAAACTTCCAGAAGGCCAATGCTGATTAGGATAAACAATCTTGAGCCAGGGGGGTCTAAAATTCTAAGGCAGTTTCTTATGTTCCAGTTCATAAGCTGTGCAAGTTTGACCATCTGCATCTGGGACAAGTTGGGTAACCTTAGTTTAATAAAACCTGCATCTGGATGATAAGCCATATGTTATCTATAATATTGCAGCATCTATGTGTCACTTTGTGTGCCTATTTCATCCTAGGGAAAAAAATATCAGAGATGCTGCAGAAATAAGATGCAGCTGCACATTTTGTATTTTGTTTTTATTTTCAAAATTAGAAAAAAATTACAAAAAAATTACAAACTGCAAAATTCTTGTATTATTCACAAAATTATTTACATATTATTTACAAAATGTGCTGTCTTGATCCCAATATTGGGGAAATATCAAGAAGTGGTTTATTGGCTCCAGATTACAATGAATTCAGTGTGGTCTAGTGCAATGTTGGGAATTCTGAGAGTTGAAGTCCACATATTTTAAAGTTGCTAAGATTGAGAAATGCTGATCTACGGTAGTTGGGAAGGTACCAGGCTAGAGACCAGGAGACTGTGAATTCTAGTCCTGCCTTAGCTATGAAAGCCAGCTGGGTGACTTTGGGCTCTCTCTCAGCTCAACAGGCTTGTTGTTGTGGGAAAAATAGGAGGAAGAAGGAGCATTAAGAATGTTTGCTGTTGTGAGTTATTTATTTAAAACAACAATTAAGATGGGATAAAAAAAATAATCTAAAACTTTGCACAACTAAGTATTGCACAACTCCACAGTCAGAATGATAGATGACTGCCATTTTTTCTTAGAAAAGCAGTGTCAAATTAGATAGGGAACAAAATCTGATTCATGGCCTTTGGTAAGGCTTATGCAATCTTTAATTAAGAAAGAAGAATCTCAGATGCTTCTGGTTAGACCAAAGGGCCCAATTAAGCAGGCTGCTGAATCTCTGCTGCCAGCTGGTGGCTTCTGAGGGAGTCTGGAGGGCGGGCACAAAGTGTGACACCAAACTAGAACTCTGATTGGAAGCTGGAATGCTTTTCTGAGTTTAGCAAGGCTTTCTTCCTCTTCCTGGGGAGGTACTAAGCATCTTCTGGGGAGCAGATGCTGGGGTGAAAATAAACACGGCTGAAATAAGTCTGATTTATCTGCCCACAAAACTATAAGCACAAAGTTCATTTGAAATAGGCTTAACCTGACCTCCATCTCAGGCATCTTGTGGGATAATCTTCAGAAAACCCTAGTTAAGATAGTGTCAGCCCTCTGGGATCTATCGTATTGTTTTAAATTAGAATTCAAGATTCATAGAATCAGGTATAAAAAACACGCCTAGAACTTCAGAGTCCAAGAATTTGTTTAGAGCACAATTTCCTGGTTATCTCCTAAACATTTCTCATTTTGGCAAGATAGGGAATTCCCCCCCCCACCCCGTTCTTGCAATTTGGTAAATGGGAATGAGAAATTGTTTGCAATCTTTTAGTAGATTCCTATTGCCCCCCTCCTTCCTTGCATCCACTTTTTAGGGTGGATAAGTTAAAGTCGTCCCTCAAGCCATTTTTCACAGTCCCTGTTCAAATGGGTTACACTATCTGTGTTTAAAAAACGGGAGTATCTAGAATTGTTCCTACACATTAAATTAATTCAGAAGGTGATCCTTTACCATATTTGTTTTAAAAGCATACTAATAAGGTGACCAACGTTTTTACAATGAAAAGGAGGACACAAATAAATTGAAGAAAAAAATATTGTAAATAAAAGAAACATTTATTCATTGCAACAATAATACAGTCAATTTGCATGTGCAAAGTTTGCCAGCCGGGTGTTTTGGCGTGCTCAGCAGCAATTCCTATTGGCTTTCGAAAGCCAATAGTGGGAGTAGCACAGCTCATGCAAAAGTTGATAAATAAAAAAAACATCAAAAAAATGTGCCAGAACGCCGTTCTGAGCATTCTATGAGGGGGAAAAAAGCCCTGCAGATTAGTCTACAAATATCGAAAAGGAGGACATGTAGGAGGACACTTTTTGAGGGAGGACAGAACTTACAAAACTGTCCTCCCTAAAGGAGGACAGTTGATCACCTTTATACTAAGGAAGAGACTTTGTTTTAGTCTTAGCATATCTGCACAATTAGAGGGTTATTGGAAAGCTTTCCAGTTTCACACCAATTGGATGGACTTTGGTGCTGAAGGGAGAAAAAAAACCAGGACTTCCATTGGAAGTATGATAGATTTTTTTTGTTGTCCAATGTGCCTTTATATCAGGGGTGTCAAACTGCTGGCTGCGGACTGGATGCATCATAGCAAAACTGCGTCCAGTCCATTGCCGGCAATGGCAAAAAAAGTCACGATACATTGCGACACGTCACGTAACTTTATATAATCACGTTCAAAACATCAAGCTTTCCCTTCTTTCTTTGACTGACTTTCATTAAGCCTGATCCCTTGGGCAGGTAGGAAGATTACCTGAAAAGATTTGGCCAACTGGATGGAGGACATAAACACTTCAGGCAAAAGAAGAACAGATGGATCTCCCCTTGAAGATCAAGGAGAGTCAAACCGGGAAAACAGGGAGAAATTCATGATGAACTCAGTGTCACTTGAATGTACTGTAACTGTAAAAATGAAAATTGAGGAATCAAACATTCCCTCTTTCTAATTTCTGCTATGAAGGTTTTATTTGTCTTTGTACAGGCATAAGCAAGCCCAAACAGCCATTGATTTGCTATTTTTTCTCCTGGGATGTTATGCTTTTAATTATTGTATTATTGTATTATTATTATTATTATTATTATTATTATTATTATTACTCTTTTTATTAAAAAAGTACAATCTCAGCTTTGTAGTAAGCCTTGATCTTTCTCTTTTTGACTTCTAAGGTGCATTCTGTCATTCTGTTGGACTTAACATCCTATACAGGTACTTCATCTGCATAATCCTTGTGTGGTGTGGGTCTGTTGAAGCAAAGGAATCTCAGCCAAAAGATTGTCTGGAAATCACTTGGCAGCTCCCTCAGAGGTATAAAGTCTGCCAATTCTGAATTTAGCGTAGTTTCATGTGCAATGGTAAACAGATGTCTGCAAGAGGAGATCGCAGTGAGCAGATCCCAAACAACTCAATCAATTTCTGCCCATTCTTTCTTAGATCCATAGGTTGTAATCCCTTGCTTAGTGAGTTAAGGCATGGCTCTTTTCTTTCTTCTTCCAAACAAACATTGGGTTTATATAGGGCAGCTGAACTAATAAGTGAAGGAACTGTACCACTTCAACCTGTAACTAAAAGCTAACACATCTGAATCTTGCTCATGAACAAATGATAGCAACCACGACAATACTAACAAATTCAGATTATGACTGTATTCTGGTCCTCTGGCTAACCTACACTAGTTTTCATTCTGCACGCAAGGATTTTTTAACAATTAAAGGCAACGATTCGCTGTCTCAGATCTTTTAACATATTTTGCTACAGGTAGAAATTAGAGTTAATAGTTACTGATTTATTTAAAAGACAGACAGACAGGGCTTTTTTCCCTCATAGAACGCCCAGAACAGAGTTCCGGCACCTTTTTTGGATGGAACCTTGTAGGGTAGACAAGGCAGGTTATATGACGTGTGTGAGTTCCGGCATCTTTTTTTTTTTTAGAAAAAAAGCACTGCAGACAGTTTATGACTACAATTGGGACCAGACTTTCCATTGCTAAGTAAGGTGGTTATTAAGTGAGTCTCTTCCAATTTTACAACTTGTGCCATGGTTGTTAAGCAAATCACTGCAGTTGTTAAGTGAATCACATGGCCATTAAGTGAATCCAGCTTCCTCCTTTAAATTTGCTTGAGGGAAACTGGATGGGAAGGTCACAAATTGTGATGCCATGACACTGGGACACTGCAACCATCATAAATACATGCTGGCTAATAAGTACCCAAATTTTGATCATGTGACCATGGGGATGCTGCGACGGTTGTAAGTGTGAGAACTGCTTATAAGTTGCTTTTTTCACTGCCACTATAACTTTGAACAATCGTTATACCAACGATTGTAAGGACTACCCATAGTCTATTTATTCTGGACTGTCCGATGATGGGAAGACACTGTGTCAAGCAACTGCAACTGAAGTAAGACTGAACATTAAGCTGCCAGTCCTGTCCCAGTTAGCTTGTGTACAAACAGTAAGGCAGAATGCCCCCTTGTCCACCATAGGCAGAAAAATGTCTTTTCCTGGTCTCATCATCAGCTTAAACATTCAATCTCTATAAAAGCACACATGCAACCAGAGTCCTAACATGGTAACCTCTGTTAAACCCTTAGGATCCACTTTCTGGCAGATCTTTCCCCCAACAATTTGTAAACTCAAAGCAGGTTGATTTCATGACTTCCTCAGGCAGCTTCCAGTCACAGATAATTCATTAGCTACACCTCCTTAATTAAAATGCTGCCTGGCAGGCTAAATAGACTTGGAAATTGGCCAAATGGTCAAATGTTCACCCTGAACTGGCCAAGGGTCAGGGCAATCCAATATGGCTTGCATTTGTGAATGGACAGAGTGCTGCAGGGAAAGGCGAGAGCTTTTAGCGGACATCATCCAGGACCTGGAGGATTTGGGGTATGAGGGAAGAAAGAATGGAAGCCATTCAAACAGCAGAATCAAAGTCCCTCTAATTCTCATCATCCTTAGAGGTCAAGGAAAGAGGCTGCCGCTTGGTTCCCATACTGTGCTAAGCCCAAATGTCATTTGGTTTTGGTTGAATCTTACCTATGAACCCAGCTCTGGTCATCTGCAACCACGGTTGATGGCTTAGCATGTTGTGGAACTCAGCCAATGGTGGTTAATTCAGCAAACTATAATTAAAGAAACCATTATGTGTGAATCCAGTCCCTGGATTTAAATAACCATAAAGCTGAACAGAAGATTTTGGACTCATTGTGCTCCACCTAATCTGTGTTGTTGCTAGGTATATGATGAAGGAGAGCCATTTAAGTGATCTTGATCTCCTCCACAGAGGGGACTCAGTTCCACTGAGAGCAATCCAATACTCTACATGACCTGTTCCATGTGTCTGGGCACAGGGACCTCCACATCTATCTTCCCATATGCAGAATTGACTTCTTAAAGGAATATTTTAGAACTGGCAACAATTTTATTTAACTTGAAGGCAGTTCCTATGTGCAAGACATTCCCCCATATTGCTTTTCATTCATCTCCCTGCCACCACCATTACTACTGTCACCACCGAATCGACAAGTCACTTTCACAGAACAGCTTGGTCTGATTCCTCACTGAGCAGCTTTCGACTTGGATTTGTCTTCTTGTGTAGCACTTTGTTTGAAATTGGCATCCTGCCTTAGGACTCAGGAGGAGAGACAATGGCGGGCAGGGTGGCGGGAAGGCACACCAGAGAGGGAACTGGTTACATTTCCAGCTTTTTGCTAATGAGATCTCCAAATGCCCACGATGGGCTGTTCTCAGCATGAAGCTCTCGGCAGTGAAGACAGCCAGGGCCATTTTAATCATTTCCAGATTCATGTGGGAGGTCAGGGCCCAGGGGTACCGCTCCATGTCAGTTTTATAAACAGTGCAGTTTTTCCAGATGGTTACTGGCTCCAGCCTGGCTAGCAGGTTGATTGGGCCAGACCAAAATAACAACAGGTGGAGAACAGGCCACGGCAGCCTGACGCTATCTCCGTTTTCCATCCATTCGCCCAAATATTTTTTTTAACAAAGAAAGCAATTATAGATACAGGCAAACCCAGGAATGTGAAAAGCAGCTATGCATCTCAACGCAGGGACTTTATTAAGCTAACAGTATGGGAACTGGCTTGTTATCACCTGCTTTTAATACAGCTTTCTCCAACTGGGCACCCTGCAGATATGTCTAGATTATACTTCCAGAATTCCTAGCAGGCTGAGCATTCTGGGTTTGGTTGTCCCATCCTATCCGGAGATATCAAGCTGAGAGAAACTGCTTTAGTATTTCAAGGCTTCTTCTCTAGAAATGGAGCCACATGCCCTTTAAAATGCCAAAAGTATCAGTGGAAGTTATGAACCTTTATTTTCATTGGGGCAAGGCTGGGGATGAAGCATGGGGTATCCCCCTCCCCAAACACTACAGTCTCTACTAGAGAGCTGCTATTGATTTTTTCAATAACACAACTAAATTCAATTAGATGACTCAGTGAATGGTGTAGCCTTAAGAAAGATGAAGCACACCTAAACAAAACATTGGAATGCATACATAATTAATATATTTAAAATTCATACTTTTGTAAAAGGAAGAAAGCACATGGAAGACAAGGGCTGAGGAGTAAATTCCTGGGCTCTGCAGTGGCATCAATCAACACTTATGCAGTTGACACTATTGTGTTCAATATGTATGAAAGCTCTCAGGTGTTCAATCATTGTCACAAATTCCTGATTATTATTCCATATATTCTCAGATTGGAGGAACGTGACTATCTCAGGAGATGCTGATCCAGAGGGCAGCTGCTGTGAGAGAGAAGACATGCCTCCTAGGTCCCATTGGTGACATTGTTTAATTCAAAGCACCCTGAATAAACACACTCTGCCTAATTGTAAAGGAGTCCCTGCAGATTTTAACTCCACTAGTCATTGCCGGTTATAGGAGGGGTGCTCATCTCTGTTTCAAGGCCATTAAGCCAGTGCTGTCCAAAGACATTTCCATGGTCATGTGACTGCATGACATCACAGAACACTGTTACCTTCCCACTGAAGTGATACCTATCTATCCACTCGCATTTGTGTGCTTTTGAACTGTTAGGTTGGCAGGAGTTGAGGCAATGACGGGAGCTCAGCCCATCACGTGGCGCTCAAGTCTCAAACCTGAGCTGTTGGCTTTCCAGCTGACAAGTTTCCTGCCTAATTTTACAGGGCAATAAAAAAAATTATCCAAAAAAGGCAGTCCCAAATATGTCCCTCAAAATAGTGGTTAAGGTATTGGACTGAAACCAAGGTAAATTCCTGTTGGATCATTGAATTCACTGGGTGACTTTACACCAGTCACTTGCTTTCAGTCCAAGCTTCATCAGAAGTTTGTTGTTGTTGTTGTTGTTGTTGTTGTTGTTGTTGTGAGAGGAACATCTTTCCCATGTAAACTGCCTTAAGATATCAGAGGAAATGAAAGGTGATATGTCAATTTAAAGTCACATGGGTGTCCTCTTTTAACTTACCACAGCAGGGTTTCTTGATCTCTGAGACCCCCCCCCCTCCCCGCAAGGCTGGCTGGAGAACTCTGAGAGTTGAAGGCCGCACATTTTAAAGTTGCTGAGGTTGAGCAACACTTTGTTATGGAATCTTTGTTTCCAGAAAGTTTCCTTATTTATTAGTCCTATGTTTAATGCTGACTAAGATTCTCTGAAACACAAGAAGCAGGTGGCAAAGCTTGTCTGGCTTCTCCTTTGAAACCTTCAGAATTATCGCTTGCTCCTTTTTATGGACAGTTACAGGAACTAAGCTGCAATCAGTTCCTGCAGTTCAGCTCTTCAATTAAGACTTACAGGATTCAATGGGATTGGCCTTTCTATACAAAACATTTAGAGGATTACAAATCTCTAGCCATGATTTGACAAATTATCCTGTGCAAGACATAATAAAAAAAAGACTACAAAGCAACAATGATCAAACTCTTAATCAGTAAAACAGCATCACACCAAGCAACTCAAGCTGACTACATTGATTGGAACTGACTGCCCAAGGGGCAGAATGCCTGGGATGGCATCTTCTGCATATCGTCTATGCTATATTATAAAGAAAATAAATAAAAAATATGTTCTTCCCTATAAAAACATATATAAATAGCTTTGATTTCTATAATACAACATAACTTCCTCCCTTCCTTGAACACTGAAGAAGTGGGATAGTGTATTGATATACTTTTGAAGTTCTGTCAATTTTTTGAGAAAATTCCTTGGACCTGGACAACCAGGAAAACAAACAAATAAACCATTGAACAAATCAGCCCATTGTTCTCACCTGAGATACAAATGACCAGGCTAAATGATTCTACTTGGGACACATATATGTTTTAAAGACTGTGTGACAGTAATCATATTTAAAATAAATGAAAAAAATTAGAAATATCTGCACTTGGAAATCAAGTGCAACCTATTTATAAAAGGCACAATTCAATAAAAAAAACAACAGCTGTACAACTTGCCCAGCTTCCATTTTATTTTAACAATGTGAGTGAGGCCTGCTCTATCCAGGTGGTACATTGCACACTCTCCATTCTATTTTCCTAGTTCAGGGGTAGGCAACCTTGGCTCTTTTATCACTTGTGGACTTGACAAACATTTTATGACTGGGAGTTGAAGTCCACGAGTCATAAAAGAGCCAAGGTTGCCTACCCCTGTCCTAGTTCAAATTCTTTCTCTACTCGGCTTTGTTTTAATTCCTTTATTATGGCTTCTCCAATTATTATCATTTCTCTATGCTACCGAGTTACGCATGTCCCATGTAGACATAACTATCTGGCCAGATGGGAGTGATTTGCAAATAATAATAATAATAATAAATCCTTCCTACTTTGCCTTCAGTTTGGGGATGAAGATAGAAATTGTTATTTTAATTGTATATTTACACAACTGCACTGCTGTATGTACAGGTAGTCTTCGACTTAGAACCACAATTGAACCCAAAATTTCCACTGCTCAACAAGACAATGGTTCAGTGAATGAATTTTACTTTCTTTCTTGCCACAATTGTGAAGTGAATCATTGCAATTGTTAAATGAATCACATGGTTGTTAAGCAAATCTGGCTTCCCCGTTGACTTTGCTTGTCAGAAGGATGCAAAGGGTGATCACATGGCCCTGGGGCACCACAACCACCATAAAGACATGCCAGTTGCCAACTGTCTGAATTTTGATTACACAACCAGTGGATGCTGCAACAGTCGTTAAGCGTGAGAAACAGTCATAAATCCCTTTTTTTCAATGTTGTAACTTTGAATGGTCACTAAATGAACGGTTGTAAATCACTAACTGTAATCCCATTTTTTTAAAAACAAAAATCTGCATTCTGTGCAGCTGTAGAACTATGCAAGTAGATCCTTAAAATGTTTTTCAAAGCAGATACTGTACTACAAAACAAATGCAGAAGCAACTGCAGTTATAAACTTTGTAGACCGGAATGGAAACCAAACTACCCCTCAAAGCAGCTTTGATTTGTGCAGAGGCAAAGTTTTATCTAAAACAAATAAACAAACACCCCCAAACCATGCCAGCAAGAATCCTGCATTTCCAGCTGTCCTGATGCTATGAAAATGCAAATAATAAAATTGGTGGCCTTTCTTCTGTATACGACTTCTGTAATTAGAACACCAAGCATCGCTAGCTGGCATTAAGACCACATCATGGATATGTTACAAAATACACTGAATTCATTAAGTTACTCCTACGAAAGAGGCACTGTTACATTTTGGATAAATATCAGCACAAGGTGCATCAGAAACAAAAGGGCTGAAGGGTAGGATTTCCCTTGAAACGCTGCTGATTTCAATGAAGCATGAAGCACAATCCTGTACAGCAATGCTTCTCATCTTTGGCAATTTGAAGTTGTGTGAACTCCAACTCCCAGAATTCAGCATTGCCAAAGAGGAGAAACATTGCTATTCAGATTTATATATATATAAATATATATATATATATGTTTTATAAAGTACTGCTTTGGGGATTACTGTCTAGGAAGCATGTTTTCAATTTCAGACTTAGGGTAAACTACATGTTTACATGTTTAAATTAATAGCATTCAGTTTTTTAAAATCCAAATTAGGGCCATCCAGCATGTAGAAGGGTAATTTAACCCTTGTCTCCTCCTTAAAAAAAAACTCTCCCTTTTTTTCTTAAACAAAAATACCCACTGTGATACTGTACATCCTGCAATATGATTTTTTTAAAATAAGACCAAACTATTGCAGCAGGCTATACATGATTCTAGGCTAAGATGAAAGAAAAATGATGTTTGGTAAATAGAGGCAATCCAGCACAGCAAATGGGAAGGAGAAGAAGAAAACGGGTGGCAGGAGATCTGCAGAAGAAAACTTGCAGAAGATCTGCAAAACGAATTGATGGAAGGACCCATCTAGAGGCACATTGAATTTTGTTTCATGCCCATTTTTAATTGCTGTAGTTATTTTTATTAAACCCTAAGCCTAACTCTAGAACAGGGGTCCTCAACCTTAGCAACTTTAAGACTTGTGGACTTCAACTCCCAGAATTTCTCAGCCAGCTTTGCTGGGAGTTGAAGTCCACAAGTCTTAAAGTTGCTAAGGTTGAGGACCCCTGCTCTAGAAGTGTCTGAAAGGGCAGCCCGAAACATGCTTGATTCTGTCAACAAGCAAGTTACAATTAAATCCTAAGTTTCTGAGTGTGAAAACCTAGGACAACTAAACTAGGACAACAGGGCTGCAGCGAATTATGGCTTTGCTACAAACACAGCCAGGGGTTCCTCCTCCCCCCCCCAAGTGCCACGACTGCAAACCATCTGTCCATGATTTGGTCTTAGGCTGCTATGTAGCTCAAAAGTGATGTGTTCAGTCTCAGACCAGAGCAAGTCAATCAGAAAACCCACGTTTTGCTTATTCTTTCTTAGAGGACTCCAATGTATTCCATGTGGATGAAAGCAATCTAACAAGAAAACACAAGTGGCTGATTTGTAGCCAAGGCACTCAAGGAAAGGATACCTAAGATGTTCTTAGCCAGCCTACAGTTGTATACAGTGCTTTTTTTCCTAAAAAAACAAAAAAAAGGTGCCGTAACTCACACACGTCATACAACCGCCTTGCCTACCCTACAAGGTTCCATCCCAAAAAGGTGCCGGAGCTCTGTTCTGGGCATTCTATGAGAAAAAAAGCCCTGGTTGTATAGATGTCAAGTTTTAAAAAAGTGGGGAGACTGAGAAGTACTTTAGATCCATGAATCAATAGGTCAGCAATGGGGAAAATATTGCCACCTTGAATTAAATAGTAGCATCAATAAGCTAACAGAAATTTAATCATTGCATAATTGTCTCTTGGAAGCATGCAAATTTTGTAGATGTCCTTTAGGGCAAAATCAGGACTGGACAGTAATTTTATGGAATATATATGTCTAAACTTGCCTTTGATGGAATGCAATCTTTTACCCTTTTCTCTCCGCCCTTCCCACTTCTTCTCCAAGTATTTCTAATTATATAAGTCAAGAGAAAATGTATCTGACATTCCTACATAATTTGCAGAAAATGTTCCCAGTGTTGGAGTTGGGTTTTTAAGTTTTTAAGTTCCATTTGAAAAGGATGCTTCCTCCTGTAATCAATGAAAGCTCCTTGCAGGCGAGAGTTTCAGATAATAGTGCTGGAAAAATTTGCTAGCTAGTCATAACAGACTATTTTAGCCAGTGATTTGCACGAAGGAAGCATGTCCTGGCTTGCTCTTCCATCCAGACGTGTACAAGTGCAAGGATGGACAAGATAAACTGGATTTATCCCTTCTGCACATAAACTTTAAGTAATATTGGATAACTAACTGCCAATTTAATTGGCTGGTTTGATAACCTTGGCTGCACGAATATGTGCAAATCAAATATCTGCAGAGCCCAATGCTACTTTGTTCAGTTCATTTATGAAATGCTCTCAGATAAGTAATTGTATGTTTGTTGACATTTACATTTGTGTCTGAAAGAGAATGAGCTGTTCCAGCCAAGCTAATCAACAGTGCCAGAATGAAATTCCACTCACCAACGTGCCAGCTTTTTCTCATCAGGGCAATCAACTGCTAATATTAACACAGTTTTTTCCCCTACTTCCTTCCATGTCACCTTGTTTTTCTTTTCCTTTCTTTTTTTCCTTTCTGGATGATAGGATAGGTCTCTAAAAAGGAGATTGCAAGAGCTGGCTGGCATACCAGATCAAAGCCAACCCAAGTGACATTTGTTGAAAGTCCTTACAGAAATTTGTTGGCTATAAGATATATTAAGTAGGCTATTTGAGAATCTTGAAGCTGAAAGCTGCAAACGGAGAAACAAATCTAAGAATAGCCTAGGATATGTTTGTTTGTTTGTTTATATATTTATTAGATTCGTGAGCTGTCCATTTTGTGGTGACTCTGGGCAGTTTACAAACATTAAAAAACCTGTAAACATTAAAATGATAAAACGATAAATAACAATAATGGCAGCTTAAAATTGAAAGGTGGGCATGAAGAACATGGAGAGAGATGGGGGTCTTCTCTTAATCAGATATGATAGCCATGTCCAGAGTATTACACTCCCATTGGGGCCCTAGGCCAACTGGCAGAGCCAGGTCTTCAGGCCCTTATGGAAGGTCAGGAAGGCAGGTGCAGATCTCACCTCTGGGGGCGCTGTTTACCATGTTCCAATGGGCAGGAGCATAGCAGAAGAATGTATACAACAATCTTCCTCAAACTCTTGATGGATGCAGGGGATTTCAACAGTCCAGGCTAGCACATCCTCTGACAGGAACAGGAGTTAGAAAGATACAGGGAAGAAGTGGCTGTAGTGAAGAAATGTATAATGTCCTGATGTTTTTCCAGAATAAATTGTGGATGCTAATTGTGGATGCATTTTTAGGTATGAAGTTTCTACATTCATATTCAATGTGATGCTTTGCAGATGAAAGACAGCTCACTAGTGCTCAAAGACCACCAACAAAGTTTATGTTCCTTCTAAATGTTTGTAATGCGGACAGTTTACACACTCCATCGCAATTCTGTTACTGATAAATGCTCTGTGAATATTATTTAAGCTTCTAATGTCTTAAGTAAATCAAATGTTTCTTAATCTGTTTGATCAAATAAGGGGACAACATTTTAATGAAGTATAGATAGCATATACAAGGACATGACTATAGCTTTTTTATCAACTTTTTAAAATCAACTTTTCTATTAATATGTTTCTATATTATGAAGATTGACTTTAAAATAAAGCTATTATGAACATGCAAAGATAAAGTCAGGAAAGCAAAGGCTCAGAATGAACAAAGACTTGCAACAGAAATCAAGGATAATAAAAAAAAGTTTCTTTCAACATATTAACAAGAAAAAAGTCAAGGAAACTGTGGGTCCACTAACGAGACAAGATGGCAAGGAAACAAGAGGCAACAGGGAGAAAGCAGAGCTGCTTAACTCATACTTAGCATCAGTCTTCACACAAAAAGAAACTATAGCCCAACACACCAAAAAAAAAACCATTGCAAAAGACAAACTAGAAACAAAAAATAAAATAAGCAAGAAAATGGTAAGAGAACACCTATCCAACCTTGATGAATATAAATAGCTGGGACCCAACAGATTACATCCCAGAGTTCTGAAAGAGCTGGAAGATATTATCTCAGAACCATTGCACCATATCTTTCAAAAATCCTGGAGCATCAGGGAAGTACCTAAGGATTGGAAAAGGACTGATGAGATTCCCATCTTCAAGAAAGGGAAAAAACTCAGGAAACTACAGACCAGTTTAACATCAATATCTGGGAAGATCCTAGAAAAGATAATCAAAAAACAGATCTGCGAACAACTAGAAACAAACAAAGTTATAACTAGTAGCTAGCATGGGTTTGTTAAAAACAGATCATGCCAACCAATCTTATTTCATTCTTCAATAAAGTGACTAAACTAATAGACCAGTGAAACGCAGTGGACATAGTATACTTAGATTTCAGTAAGGCATTTGCTAAAGTAGACCATAACCTACTTCCTGGTAAGCTAGAAAAAGGTGGAATAGACAACATCACCATCAAATGGATCTGTAGCTGGCTTGCAAACCATACTTAACAAGTTCTGTGTGATTAACTATTCAGCGCAGAACAGGCCACCATGCCATATATTAGAAGTTCAGAGTGAAGACCTTTCCTTTCCTTTCCTTTCCTTTCCTTTCCTTTCCTTTCCTTTCCTTTCCTTTCCTTTCCTTTCCTTTCCTTTCCTTTCCTTTCCTTTCCTCTCCTTTCCTCTCCTTTCCTTGCCTTGCCTTGCCTTGCCTTGCCTTGCCTTGCCTTGCCTTGCCTTGCCTTGCCTTGCCTTGCCTTGCCTTCTTTCTTTGCAGCTATTGCTCTCACTCCTCACTCATTTTTGGCGAACCTGCTAGCAAGAAGGAATTCAACCAAAGAGGAAACTGCAGTCTCTTTCCACACTTTCTCACGCCAAAGAATCTGTTCCTCCCCCCAAGATCCCGATGCAGACTCACACACATTTTTTTTATAATCTGAAGAGATTCTTAGTGATGCACAGAGGGAAATGACAAGTTAAAGCACTTCCCAGAGTTCTTAAAAGCTTGGAAAGTACTGGAAGTCCATTGTTCATGGGATGCATGCCCAAATTGTTTCTTCCATTTTCAAATGCAGTTTGTCCGTGGCTAGGTTCATGCATTGGATTAAACCATGATTCACTCAATAAGCCACAGTAAGTTGGATTTATGTTGATTTATAAAGGATTGAAGTTTAATGTCAGACATGTTTGATTGTGTCAATATGCTCAGCGTTCTTAAAGAGGAAAATGAGACTTGGTACACCCCCCCAAATCAGGAGTAATAAAGCTTTGACTGCTGGATAAGTGGCTGGAAATAAGGCTGTAACCTTATGTCCTACCTATGACTTTCCTGGCTAAGTTTTTACGGGCAAGTGAATGCAAGGCAAATGAAAAGCACCATAAATTAAAAATATCAACAGATTCCTACATAATGCATTGAGTAAACCAGATGGTATTTGGGTCCCCATGTCCTTTATGATCTGCATAAAAGATCATTCAAAGGCCCTTTAGAAAGAAAGAAAGAAAGAAAGAAAGAAAGAAAGAAAGAAAGAAAGAAAGAAAGAAAGAAAGAAAGAAAGAAAGAAAGAAAGAAAGAAAGAAAGAACCCTAGTGAATAATTTCACAATGTGAGTTGACCATGAACTAAGAACAGAGAGCGGGAGGTAATATTGAGCAAGCAAGAGTTGCATGCAAAAGCTATCCTGGAGGGAGCTTTCTTAGAGATTAGATTCTTCCCATTCCGTTGATCTGGAGGAATTTTTTTAAATGCTTATTTATAAGGGCCATACTCAACCACATTCCTATACAGAAATGCTTGCAGATGCCTGCGGAAGGATGCCTGATTTTAAGAAGGTTCCAAAGGAGAAGTGGTTTGTTTACTGGTTTGTTTGTTTGTTTTTTAAAAAAGGAATGTGGATTGAGCCTCAGGAAAGTTTGAAGAATATACAGCTGTATTGTTTCTTTTAGGGTGAAAAATTAAATCTAATTTATAAAAAAAAGAACATTCATGGATAAAAGCCCCCCCTTTTTTTTTCTTCAAAAGGCAACTGGACTTTTTCCTTGAGGAGGAAGAAGAAAACGTTTTGCTTCTCATCCAAGAAGTTTCATCAGTGTGTGTGTGTGTGTGTGTGTGTGTGTGTGTGTGTGTGTACGTATCTATGTATGTATGTATGTATGTATG